>CM040755.1:1392138-1407138 GCA_022829145.1 Albula goreensis | reverse complement strand
GCCACATCAAAGCTGAACCCTGCTCCTGATTACCTTACACCACAGCGCAGAGTGTGTGCTCCAGTTCAGCGCACCATGGCTTTCAGGACACTCTAGTCTGCCAGAGAGCACTGAACTCTGCTGCTATGCAGACAGCTTGCCAACATGTTTTTGTTGCATGTTTGTAATATGTATTTGGATGACTGTTGATATCAAGACATCCATTTCAGAACACTGCTCTGTTTTGTGTGTGCAGGTCTGAGGGTGTTTGTCAGGGTGAAGCTGGAGAAACGAACAGGCCGTTCAGCTGTCTGGGCTCAACACTGCGCATACTGTCAAGAGTGGAGGGATCCCGCTTTCCGAGGTCCTGGAGTGCAACAGGGTGTGGATGGTTTCTGTTTCACCTTAAGATCAGAAACAAGTTTAGAAAGCAGGGGAGGCCAGCACTTTGCATCATCATCAGTGGTGCCGGATGGCCTTTTGCTCTCCAGGCCAGCTGTGGGCTTCAGCTAGTGTAGAAAGTACCTGACACGGCATCCAGTCTGGACTTTAACTCCCCCATAGACCTTGGGTCTACCGCATGTGCTGGCAACCTGGTCCAAACATTGACGAATCCCTCACAAGACATAAGAGCAAACTCTATGTTCGGCTGAGCACTGTACTGGGGCTTTTCTCCATTGATCTTCGCGGCGCTGAAAATAGCCGTGTTGGATGGCCTCGCGTTTTCATCTCTGGAGACTCAGTGATGGAGGAGACCTGACAGCTGGGCAGGGGGGAGACAGAGAGGGAAAGAGGCACCTTCAAGGTGACCCCTGCAGTTTCACCTGCCAAGGTGATCGCAACGATCTCTCCAGCGCCCAGCGGCTCTCCACGTAGCCATGGCGATCGGAAAACCAGGGGCCCCACAGTTTCCTGAGCGACGCTCTCCAGCTGACTGCTCTGAGCTCTTTCTCTGCTCCAGCTTTGTCAAACACCATTTCACATCAGTCTGACTCTGGGCTGCTTATTTAGCCTCCTGGGTGCCCAGAAAGCGCTGGGGTCTACTTCAGTCATGGGCCCTGTGTTTGGGAATCCTCCAGCACAGACTGATCCATTCCTCAGCTGAACATTTTGGCTGAAGCTGAAGCTGTTTACTTTGCTCAAGGATACAATGGCTGTACCACATCCCTGAATCAAACTTGCAACTGCCAGACTAATGCCACACTTGGGTCAATGTAATATGCCCAGCTCCCTAACCATTACACTACACTGTAACCTCTGAGCTACAAGCTCAGCTCCCTAACCATTACACTACACTGTAACCTCTGAGCTACAAGCCCAGCTCCTAACCATTATACTACACTGTAACCTCTGAGCTACAAGCCTCAGCTCCCTCTAACCATTATACTACACTGTAACCTCTGAGCTACAAGCCCAGCTCCTAACCATTATACTATACTGTAACCTCTGAGCTACAAGCCCAGTTCCTAACCATTATACTACACTGTAACCTCTGAGCTACAAGCCCAGCTCCCCACTAACCATTACACTACACTGTAACCTCTGAGCTGCAAGCCCAGTTCTCTAACCATTATACTACACTGTAACCTCTGAGCTACAAGCCCAGCTCCCCAGCTCCTAACCATTATACTACACTGTAACCTCTGAGCTACAAGCCCAGCTCCCAACCATTACACTACACTGTAACCTCTGAGCTACAAGCCCAGCTCCCTAACCATTATACTACACTGTAACCTCTGAGCTACAAGCCCAGCTCCTAACCATTATACTACAGCTGTAACCTCTGAGCTACAAGCCCAGCTCCTAACCATTATACTACACTGTAACCTCTGAGCTACAAGCCCAGCTCCTAATCACTATGGCTATGTCTTTTGGAGTAAAAACACGTGCTGAAGTGGGTTAAAATGTATTTTGTGACAATGAGACAAAATTAAAATGAAGAATAAAAACGGGCATCCAGGTATGAAATACAGGATTAGAATTTTTTTTTCATGTCAGACTTTTGCTCAAACTGCCAAAATGAGTAACATTCACCCTGGAAATACCCTTGAGCAAAAGTATTTCACTTTAAATCCCTAAATTACTTCAGTAAATTTCCAGCTGTGTAAATGGATAGTGTGTAAATGTCAGCCGTGTAAGTCACTGTGGATAAGAGCATATGCTAAATGCCTAAAGTGCGGGTGTCAATATAAACGCAGCCGCGCTCTGAGAGATTGCCGTTTAGACTCCCCTGCCTGCCCGCTGTAGCCGGGGGCGCTCTGAGCGGAAGGGTGCCTTCGCGATGACATCAACCCTTCACTGCTATGTGTGAGAAGCGCGCTCCCTGCTCGGGGGAGTTCATTAAACACACGCGTGTGACATTAATCCTCTCTGTACCGCGCAGCAGGGGGGACGCGCGGCAGCCTCGTCTGCTGAACTCGAATTAATGCGCAGGAATAAAAGATGTCTGCGTGAAAACACACACTACACCCAGTTCCGACGCGGAAGCGTTTGTGAGTTTTCCGGATGAAGCGAAACTGTAATTGAGCATATGACAGCAGAAGTGTTTCGGTGATAACACAGGGCTGGGAGGAGATTGACACGAGTAAAGTCAAATTATATTCAGTGCTGTGAGGTATGCGTGTGTGTTTGGTTAGATTTCAAGCTGTGAGTTCTCCGAATTTGATTACTTTTTCATAGTTTACTTTTGTTTATTAGTTTATTTCACAGAAACCGGCCACAACTAGATAGGCGCTCCACACCACAGTTAGCTACACAGCTAATTTACATCTAGATTGGATTTGGTTGTGTGCAGTCTGTCTGTTTGTGTCGTCACAAATAAGAGTCACCAGCTGTGCTCATCCTTGGGGCAAATTCGATCCTACACACTTTAACTGTGTTTTATTCGCTCTGTAAACAGTATGAAACATAAAAAAATCATGATAAACCTATAAAATCAAACGTGGGGGAATTCAGGAAGCTGGATTTGTGCAGACACATTCTGATTCCCTCTCTTGGACACAGCAGTCAGGCACCAGCTTTGATTTGATCCTACAACCTCCTCTGCTGCAGGTCCCTGTACAGATCTGCCACTGTACAGACAACAAGGGCCCACAGCAATCATATTTTATCATTGACTTTATAATCTAAACAGGATAATTAAATAATGAGATTTAACGTTGGTTTTTGAATTGAATAACTGTATATGTGGAGGTTTTCATTTAGCATCAGTGGGTTTTTGAAATCCTGTAAAATTACTCAATTTTACACAAAATGTGCAGTCAGCATTTGTGAAAGTGTGTGTATGTGTGCGTTTGTGCATACATTGCACGTGTGTGTCTATATATATTCCAGCCACAGTAAGAACACCGTTGCCTAATTAACTGTAAGTCACTCTGGATAAAAGCATCAGCTAAATGACTATAATATAATTTATAGTGTGTGTGTGTGTGTGTGTGTGTGTGTGTGTGTGTGTGTGTGTGTGTACACACAGTATGTATATATATATATACTGGCAGAAAAATGCAATGAACCAGAACACTTCTCAGTGTCCAGTGTCAAATTTTAGAAAAAGTAAAATGACAGTCTTACTTTTTGTTTTATCGGAAAGTTTGTGCTAAATGCTTAGCTACCACCCTCAGAACACTAACAACCTTTGACAGTTTTTGGCACTAATGTGGTGAAGTCAAAAACATTTTGGCAAACACATGGAATGTTTGGAGCTGCCAGTTGCCGTGGATATACAGCTTCCGGCCAGTGAGAACCTGTCAAATGTTTGTCCAAGTAGGCGCACCTGAAGCAATGAGCTTACCGGATCTGGGCGCCAGCAAGCCACTACAACAACTCAAACAAAAATGTTTCCCCCAACTGCATTTTTTGGACCTCAGAACACCATTGGAATGTCAGGTTAAAATATTCCCAACACAAAAATGTGTCCATTTTCCTGGATTTCATTTCTGCACTGTTTCCCTGGAACTTGTTTGGAACAATAAAATGTTCTAATACTGTTTTGGGAAATATCACTTCTTAATTGTAAATTTTTCCAAAATCTTCCTCAATGTTCTGGAAACTGAACGTTTTAGCTTTGTCAGCTGAAATGTGCCTTCACTACCTGGCCTGGACAAATTTTTTCTTACATTGACAACTCTCTTTGTAAAAAAGTACAACTCAATTCTAGTTCAGCATTTACCCTGAACTAACTTACAGCTGTACCCTTTGCTCCACTAAGTGCTGACTAAATTCACCCTGAAAAACCTTTTGTATTTCACCTTGTTAAAACCTTTTTGAATTTAAAATCCTCAGTTAAATCCTTATGAATTCACAAACCTCAGTTAAATCCCCCTCTTAGTCTCTCTTTTCAGGTGAACACACCTCTCTGAGGATGGTGTGCTGCCGTCTGGAGAGGTTCATATCCACACTTACCTGCGCCTCCAGCCACCTGACAGCCTTCACAGAAAAACAGACATGCTGGAGGAGGAACGGCCTTGGTGGCAGGCCGTATCGGTTTCCAGATCCCAGAACACCCTTAGCTCTCATTACATTTATGAGAGCTGACATTTAAGCTGCACTTTTTTATAAACTCCAGAATGAGATCTAAAAATAGTGTGCTGGTGTTTGTTTTCACTTAAAAATCAGGAACCAGTTCACACCCAGGAAACCAGGGAGGTGAGCTAGCAGCATGTAATCTGCTGTGTTAATTGATTTATTAAGCGCTGACTAACACATCCTGTAGCTCTGCAGTACTAGATTCACCTTCACTTATATGCCTTTACACTGTCCCAGACTGCGCTGTAGATGAACAGAAGTGCCCCAGTTATTGTGTGACTCTCAGTCAATGTTGTGACATACCGCTGCTCGCAGTCACTGTGTTCAGGTGGAAATCAGGTGATGAAGAGCTGATGGTCTGCCTTATACTGCCCATACTGGCACGCTAGGTTACGGTCTGCACCGGTTAGGTGACGCTAGGTTACAGTCTGCACCAGTTAGGTTAAGCTAGGTTACGGTCTGCACCAGTTAGGTTAAGCTAGGTTACGGTCTGCACCAGTTAGGTTATGCTAGGTTACGGTCTGCACCAGTTAGGTTATGCTTGGCTACGGTCTGCACCAGTTAGGTTACACTTGGTTACGGTCTGCACCAGTTAGGTTACGCTTGGTTACGGTCTGCACTAGTTAGGTTACGCTTGGTTACGGTCTGCACCAGTTAGGTGACGCTAGGTTACGGTCTGCACCAGTTAGGTTACGCTTGGTTACGGTCTGCACCGGTTAGGTGACGCTAGGTTACGGTCTGCACCGGTTAGGTGACGCTTGGTTACGGTCTGCACCGGTTAGGTGACGCTAGGTTACGGTCTGCACCAGTTAGGTTACGCTTGGTTACGGTCTGCACCGGTTAGGTGACGCTAGGTTACGGTCTGCACCAGTTAGGTTACGCTTGGTTACGGTCTGCACCGGTTAGGTGACGCTAGGTTACGGTCTGCACCAGTTAGGTTACGCTTGGTTACGGTCTGCACCGGTTAGGTGGCGCTAGGTTCACGGTCTGCACCAGTTAGGTTACGCTTGGTTACGGTCTGCACCGGTTAGGTGACGCTAGGTTACGGTCTGCACCAGTTAGGTTACGCTTGGTTACGGTCTGCACCGGTTAGGTGACGCTAGGTTATGGCCTGCACCAGCCTTTTCTGTGATTGATTTATATGGGGTTTGTTGCATCATTCTCTCAATTCATCCCCATCCTTTAGGTAATGTCAGTCAGTGCTTTTATTGGGTTTGTTTGTTCCCTCCCACATGCCACACCCCCTCATTCTGCTGGTCCCAGGGTTGCCAAATCACACACAGATCCCCCACCTCACAAGGGATTTGTAATCAAGACTTTTGTCTTTGCAGTTGACAACTAAATGGGATGCAGTAGACAGACAGAGGATGATAGAAAGTTTTCTGGCAGGGAACACTCTTGAGAATACTTATTTGGATTTGTGTCTATTAGTAATGAGTGATCTTAAGAAGCACTTGGGAGGATATAAAATCACAAGTGTTTGAGAGTGCTGATCTCACATGTGCCTAGAGTTTTTCCCTTAAACAGCAAGTGTGGTGTGGAAATGTCTGACAGAGCAGAGGCCACAGGCAGTGTCTGTGTTTGTGAGAGTGCGTTGTGAAAATTGTGTGCAGCACCAGAGCGGTTAAATGTGTGTTAATGCAGAGGAGTGTTCAGTCGGTCCATGAGGTCCTCCTGAGGGGCAGGAGGCGCTCTGGAGAGATCTGATCCTCACTCTCGCTGGTTCTGTGCAGGTGAGAGTGCACTGCTGTCTCAGGACTGTCACGGCTACAGCCCCACACAGGGGAACAGCGCAAGAGTCTGCATGCCCTCACAGACACCACAGAGACAGAGAGGGGGAGAGGGAAAGAGACGCTTTCTGTGAACTGAAGGGAACTTGAGACAAAGGACTGATGTGCGCATCAAGCAGGCAAAGCCCACACCCCCACACATACACACTCGTACATGCATGCACATCCTTGGGCAAAAACACTTATGCAAACCGCATGTCACCATGGAGAGCAGATACAAATGCATGAACCTTAGAAACATCATGCACACACAACAATCACACACACACACACACACACACACACACAACAAACACACACACACGCACACACACAACATATACACACACAACAAACACACATGCACACACACAACATATACACAAACACGCACACACACACAACATATACAAAAACACACCCACACACAACTAAAGCAAACAAGAAGAAGTGCACACACACCCACAGCTAAAGAAAACAACCACAGATAGAAGAAAACATACAACACGTCCTCAAAGACACAGGTAACGCAAACACACAGTCAGAAACGTGCATGTATCACTGACTGATTCAAATCCATGAGCTCATATACCCACAGAGACGCACACACACACTCAAATGAGCTCATATACCCACAGAGACACACACACAGAGACTCACACACACACTCAAACACACACACACACAGACGCACACACACACTCAAACACACACACAGAGACACACACACTGAAACACACACACAGATGCACACACACACTCAAACACACACACAGACGCACACACACACTCAAACACACACACGCACAGACGCACACACGCACAGACGCATACGCACACTCAAACACACACAGACGCACACGCACTCTCAAACACACACACACACTCAAACACATTAAATCAGTGTTGGAATCTACCATTGGAGCTCCAGGGGCCAAAGTAAATAGATGCACTTTACTTTGAAGTTTCCCATGTTCCCTTGCTCCTGCAGTTCCCGCAGGGCATGCTGGTCCTGATGTGGGGTTGCATGGCCCCTGGGGTGAACCCCCCCTCTCAGTGTGCTCCATGCTTTACTCCAGCGTGTGCTCCCCGCTTTCAGAGTATCCTCACAGAAAAACACACAGAAAAGAGAAAAGAGCAGCAAGCTTAACAGCGAGCAACAATGAAGCACAGTGGCTAAAGAAGCTGAACTTTAATATTGTAAAACCCAGATTTGTGTGGTGTCTGTATGAGGGCAAAGTTTATGTTGTAGCAGTTTGGAGTGAAACTGGCGCGGCTCCATATCTGAGTGAAACTGATGTCTGAGCAGTGGTTATGTAGGTAAAACGCTGCATTTTGACTATTTCGCCGAGGGTTTTGGACGTAAAAATGTGCCCCTATGACCCATGTGTAGCCCGGGCCCTCTGGCACCATTGCGTTGCCATGGAGATTGCGGTGCGTGCTTGCCTGGACCCACTGCTGAGACCTCACGCTGTGGCACTGGGGACAGCGGGACAGCGGTCCTCACCGGGCTTTTGTGCTGGGGATTAGCAGAACAGAGAGTCTGGGAAACGGAGGTCACGCCGTCCCATTTACCTCACAGCGCTTGATGTGATGGGGTGTCTTGCGCTGTGAATCCATGGCGAGCCGCACTCACCTCAGGCGGTCGCGGATAATCTAATGATTTCCGTGCTCCCTAAATCACCTGGTTACTCAGACTTAAGCTGTCACTTTCAGGTGATGTGAAAATGTAGGTTTTGTACCTCAGTAATTGAACTCTCTGCTCTAAGCACTTAAACAAATGGCTAGTCATTTTTGCTGTCAAAAACACTTTTCTTTTTTGTTTCTTTCTTTTATCAGCAATTTTTTTCTTTGATTTGTTAAGATGGAAAAAGTTAGTACATCTGAAACCATCATGAGGAAAAAATTAATCTTTGGTCCTAAAATTAATTTCAGAAAGCACGTACACTGTGTGCACTAATTTGACAGTGCGACACACACCCCCACAAGACCCAGACTGCTACTGATTCAAATTAGGTTTCCTCAGCTTAATTGGGGAGGGCTACAACCAGCTGTCAATCATTGACCTATTTCATCCAATAGAAAATGTTTTTCTTTCCACAGCAATGTGCTGATTGGTCCGTTGTGTGGTAGGTAATCACAGCACAGATAATGGGGTGTAGGGGCTGTGCCATAGCGGGAGCCCCATTCTGCCAGTGTCTCCACACTGACCTCAGTGTTTTTCATGTCTGTTCTGAATATGGCTGTATTTTACTGTAACAGACGGTTTTCCTCTGTGAGGAATTAAGACTCAAGTCAGACTGTGCTCTCTGTCGCGGCTTAGTTTTCAAATACAGCAGTACTCAAGCCCTGTAGTCTGTCTGTGTTTTAATAATAATAATGTTTACCGCACAGCTGGGAAGAAAAAGCTCATTTTGGATAAAGCGGTGTGCTTGAGCTGGTTCCCTCACCTTATTGTGCATCAGTGGTTTTATTATCAAAATGACAAAGCTATGAAAAGTGAAGGTAAATTTAAACCTAAAGTATGATTGTGTCCTTTCATTTCTTTTTTGTTTAGTTTTTTCGGTGGCTGTATGTCCCTCATGATCACACATGATTGGGTGTGCGTAATTATTTTGGGGGCCGTTCAAAGCTGCTGATACTGCTGGGAAATATGGGTATGAAAGCAGGGCTCCAGCGCCACTGAGTCACACAAAGTCCAGACGGCCGTTTTTTTTACAGAAATTGTTCTGATATAATCCACGCCAAAGACAGACTGCACTGCATTAGTGAAGAGGCTCTTTGCTCAGTAAATCCTAGGGACAAAAAGGTGACCCTGATGAAGCAGTGGGGTGAACTCAGTTATCTGCCACGGCAGCTCTGTCTGCCTCCCAAAAACACTGCCATGATTACACTGACTTTTCTGTTTTCTCCCACACAGACCAGTAAACGCACAAGAGTATCTCCCTAGCCTGCACATTTAAGGCAAAGACACCCTGCAAGACCCAAAAGCTGTCTGTAACATCTCTGCAGTACATGCCAAAATCCACCTGATAGTATAGACTTTATTGATCTATTACAGTAGCATCCACGTGATTACCGCAACCGTTTTAGCCTGTCGTTGCTTGCCATTATCTTCATGGCATATTAATGTTCACGAAAACACAGCTGATGAAACCTTGCCTGTAATCTGAACTGTTGCATTCGGAGACTGTCAGAATAACGCGTGTTAATTGAATCGGTTCCATCGGAACACCAATAAAAACCTTGCATGCAAATTGAATTGTTGTGCAGTAACAGCGTGTGGGTGTTCGTTAATCGTGCATGAGTTTTATCGTTATGGAATTCAGAAACCCCCCGTGGCGATGACAGGGTTTGTTTCAAACAGCACTGGAAAAATGAGACAGCGGTCTCATCTCACCTTCAGTGCCCACTGTGCTTAGCTAACAGGCCGTCTTGGGCTATTGAGTTCAGTTAATACGGGTCCCTGTCAGGCCAGCGGGCTTGTATCCCCGGCCTGTGACTGCACCGGCGAAATTAATTATTTTTGCTGCACCGAACTTCAAATGAACACAGACCTCTGATACTCAGTAACGCCCGCTTTGATTGGAGATCCCTCCGTTCCTCTGCGCGAGTGTCGCCGACCTCGTGTGCGCGAAGTAAAATGTCAAACGGTAAGATTTCTGACACCTGTAATTAGAGGAGCAGTTCAGTGCGCCCAGGAGGGAGCCGCAGTCGGAGTCACTCACACAGGCCTTCAGAAGTAATCAGCTGAGTTTGTGATCTGATCAATAGGGGTGGTGATTCTTCTGGTATCCGGTGGTTTTACATTGTGTTTGATTTTTGACTGATCCAGAGGTATGTGGCACAGCTGCTGTCGCAGGACAGGTAGTGTAGTGTAAACATCCGCTGTATGTCAAGTGTTGCCAGGAGTTATTTGGTCTTTTAAAAACATTTTTTCTGTAAAATTCGTTAACTGTTGTTGTTTTTGTTGGCTTAATAGGTATCGGGAGCTGTGGTAGGCATGTATGTTTCAACAGCTTTTTTTAACCAGGCTATAAATCTGTATTTTATTGACCAGCTATCCAATTAGCCACCTAATTTGCGGTGTTTCAGGTACACTTGATTAAACAAACAATGTAGCTGTAAATAGTTTAGTCTCCTGGGTTTAATTATAGAGCACACATGAAAGGGTTGAAATAATGTTAGAACAGATGTCAGTCATTTGAGTGAATACTCAGTGTTGTGATTCTGGCCTGCTTTATTCTTCCCAGAACCCTGTGTAACAAAAGAGAGAGAGAGTGTATTAAGCAATAAGCAGCTCCCCATCTCTCTCTCTCTTTGTCTCTTTACCTCCCTCAGTCCCTCAATCTATTCTTTCTCCCTCCCTCACTGCGTTCATGTCTTTCTCCTCCCCCTTCTGTTGCTGGTCCTCTGTCACTCATCAGATGTCTGTGCTGTAGGGTTTGGAGCTCATCTCCACTGTGTCTGTGCTGTGGGGTTTGGAGCTCATCTCCACTGTGTCTGTGCTGTGGGGTTTGGAGCTCATCTCCACTGTGTCTGTGCTGTGGGGTTTGGTTGTGACTTTGGGGGTGGGTTTGGAGCTCATCTCCACTGTGTCTGTGCTGTGGGGTTTGGGGTGGGTTTGGAGCTCATCTCCACTGTGTCTGTGCTGTGGGGTTTGGGGGTGGGTTTGGAGCTCATCTCCACTGTGTCTGTGCTGTGGGGTTTGGGGGTGGGTTTGGAGCTCATCTCCACTGTGTCTGTGCTGTGGGGTTTGGAGCTCATCTCCACTGTGTCTGTGCTGTGGGGTTTGTGGGTTTGGGGTCTTGCTGGGGGTTTGGGGGTGGGTTTGGAGCTCATCTCCACTGTGTCTGTGCTGTGGGGTTTGGAGCTCATCTCCACTGTGTCTGTGCTGTGGGGTTTGGAGCTCATCTCCACTGTGTCTGTGCTGTGGGGTTTGGGGGTGGGTTTGGAGCTCATCTCCACTGTGTCTGTGCTGTAGGGTTTGGAGCTCATCTCTGTGGGGTTTGGGCTATCTCCTGTCTGTGCTGTAGGGTTTGGAGCTCATCTCCACTGTGTCTGTGCTGTGGGGTTTTGGAGCTCATCTCCACTGTGTCTGTGCTGTAATGGGGGGTGGGTTTTGGGCTTCTCCACTGGGGTTTTGGAGCTCATCTCCACTGTGTCTGTGCTGTGGGGTTTGGGGTGGGTTTGGAGCTCATCTCCACTGTGTCTGTGCTGTGGGGTTTGGAGCTCATCTCCACTGTGTCTGTGCTGTGGGGTTTGGGGGTGGGTTTGGAGCTCATCTCCACTGTGTCTGTGCTGTAGGGTTTGGAGCTCATCTCCACTGTGTCTGTGCTGTGGGGTTTGGGGGTGGGTTTGGAGCTCATCTCCACTGTGTCTGTGCTGTGGGGTTTGGAGCTCATCACCACTGTGTCTGTGCTGTGGGGTTTGGAGCTCATCTCCACTGTGTCTGTGCTGTGGGGTTTGGAGCTCATCTCCACTGTGTCTGTGCTGTGGGGTTTGGGGGTGGGTTTGGATCTCCACTGCTCATTTGGAGCTCATCTCCACTGTGTCTGTGCTGTGGGGTTTGGTCGTGACTTTGGGGTTTTGGAGCTCATCTCCACTGTGTCTGTGCTGTGGGGTTTGGTCTGACTTTGGGGGTGGGTTTGGAGCTCATCTCTACTGTTTTGGGGCTCATCTCCACTGTGTCTGTGCTGTGGGGTTTGGGGGGTGGGTTTGGAGCTCATCTCCACTGTGTCTGTGCTCACCACTGTGTCTGTGCTGGGGTTTGGGCTCATCTCCACTGTGTCTGTGCTGTGGGGTTTGGGGTGGGTTTGGAGCTCATCTCCACTGTGTCTGTGGTGTGGGTTTGGAGCTCATCTCCACTGTGTCTGTGCTGTGGGGTTTGGGGGTGGGTTTGGAGCTCATCTCCACTGTGTCTGTGCTGTGGGGTTTGGAGCTCATCTCCACTGTGTCTGTGCTGTGGGGTTTGGAGCTCATCTCCACTGTGTCTGTGCTGTGGGGTTTTGACTTTGGGGTGGGTTTGGAGCTCATCTCCACTGTGTCTGTGCTGTGGGGTTTGGAGCTCATCTCCACTGTGTCTGTGCTGTGGGGTTTGGTCGTAACTTTGGGGGTGGATTTGGAGCTCATCTCCACTGTGTCTGTGCTGTGGGGTTTGGTTGTGACTTTGGGGGTGGGTTTGGAGCTCATCTCCACTGTGTCTGTGGTGAGCTTACTGACTCTGCTCTGTGAGAAGAGACTGCAGCTCTTTTGTTCCATCATGTCAAAAGATTTGCAGGAGCAAATAAGTAAAAATGAGAGTATGGTAATGTGGGAAGCAGATTCAGGTGGAGTGTGTGTGTGAGAGTGTGTCAGAGTGCATGTGTGTGTATGTGTGTGTGGAAACGTGTGAGTGTGCATGTGTTTGTGAATGTGTGTGTGTGCGTGTATGTGTGTGAGAGGGTGTGTGTGTGAGAGAGAGCTTGTGTTTGTGTGTGTGTTTCAAAAAAGGAGTTGTGTGTGTGCTTGTGCACAGTAGAGCTGGTGTGTATGTGTGTGTGTGTGCTTGTGCACAGAAAAGCTGGTCTGTATGTGTGTGTGTGTGCTTGTGCACAGTAGAGCTGGTGTGTATGTGTGTGTGTGTGCTTGTGCACAGAAAAGCTGGTGTGTGTCTCAGAAGCTGCAGACAGAGAACACTAAAGACAAGCAAGTCTGTGCAGGAAGGCTGGAAAGATTCGGCACCAGGGGAAGAAATAAAGAGACCAGAGGAGAGATTTCAGCACTTAATAATGTTTCTCATTAATCCTGCACTGGGTAAAGTTGACTTATTCATCGTGTGTTGAGAAGTGAAAAACAGGGCAAGTTGGCACATGACTGAGGGCTGTGGGCCTCTCTCTGTGAGAGGACAAACCGATCCCTCCACAGTCAACACTGCGTCTCCTTTCATGATCCCTTCTGCTGAAACACGGGAAAAACAGACTTCTCTACTACTGCTGGGAGCATGTAAGGGCAGCGTGCCCAAACACCAGACTGTGCCTCAACTCAGCGTGCCCCAACACCAGCCTGTGCCTCACCTCAGTGTGCCCCAACACCAGCCTGTGCCTCACCTCAGTGTGCCCCAACACCAGACTGTGCCTCAACTCAGTGTGCCCCAACACCAGCCTGTGCCTCAACTCAGTGTGCCCCAACACCAGCCTGTGCCTCAACTCAGTGTGCCCCAACACCAGCCTGTGCATCAACTCAGTGTGCCCCAACACCAGCCTGTGCCTCAACTCAGTGTGCCCCAACACCAGCCTGTGCATCAACTCAGTGTGCCCCAACACCAGCCTGTGCCTCAACTCAGTGTGCCCCAATACCAGCCTGTGCCTCAACTCAGCGTGCCCCAACACCAGCCTGTGCCTCAACTCAGCCTGTGCCCCAACACCAGCAGCCTGTGCCTCAACTCAGTGTGCCCCAACACCAGCCTGTGCCTCAACTCAGCGTGCCCCAACACCAGCCTGTGCCTCAACTCAGTGTGCCCCAACACCAGCCTGTGCCTCAACTCAGTGTGCCCCAACACCAGCCTGTGCATCAACTCAGTGTGCACCAACACCAGCCTGTGCCTCAACTCAGATCCAGGCTCTGAGTGTGTGTGTGTGTGTGTGTGTGTGTGTGTGTGTGTGTGTGTGTGTGTGTGTGTGTGTGTGTGTGTGTGTGTGTGTGTGTGTGTGTGTGTGTGTGAGTGAGTGAGTGTGAGTGTGTAACAGTACGTGATTGTTGACATATCTGCAGTGTGAGAAATGAAGTTCACACCACTGGCTGTTGGTGTAAGGAGCTGATACATTTGGCTTGGGATGGTCATATGAGGGGGTTGTATGTGATTATCAGCTCTGAGATGTGTATGGCAGGGCTGCCAGAGTCGGGGTGAGTCTGAGCTGAAGGCATGGAGGGCCTCACCCCTGGTATTGAACAAGCATTTGATTTTTTGAAGCACCTGAGCTTCTTCTGTGCAGTGTTTCTAGAATTCCCAATTTAACATGCTGGCGCACACGTCTTTAGAATGGAGGCCATCTCAGCTAAACATCAGCGGTGTCTGCCATTTTCCATCTTCATCAAGAGTGCAGTGCCTAATAGGGCCTCAGAAAGAGCATTTTATTGAATCGATTAATTCTGGATTCATATAAACGCAGTTGGAGCCGAATCGATGCTGAGTGTTGTCCTGTGGAACTGTGTACAGCGTACCTGAACAGGTGAAACCCAGAGGAGCAGAGCAACAGTCTGGCCAGCGTACCTGAACAGGTGAAACCCAGAGGAGCAGAGCAACAGTCTGGCCAGCGTACCTGAACAGGTGAAACCCAGAGGAGCAGAGCAACAGTCTGGCCAGCGTACCTGAACAGGTGAAACCCAGAGGAGCAGAGCAACAGTCTGGCCAGCGTACCTGAACAGGTGAAACCCAGAGGAGCAGAGCAACAGTCTGGCCAGCGTACCTGAACAGGTGAAACCCAGAGGAGCAGAGCAACAGTCTGGCCAGTGTAAAGATCAGGAGGCCTAATTTGGATTTCCCAGAATTCAAAGTCAGGCCATGCTGTAGACTGTGCTCTGAAATGCCGCATTCGATCTGTGAGAGGTGCAAGCGCTGGCCTCCAGCAAACAGCCTGCATGTGGGTTTCTGCATGAGGGCTTTCATGTCGTCCGTGGGGTTTGATTTAATTAAAGTGGCGCCACAGCAGCCAGTGAGCCATAGCCAGTACTGTATAATTTTACTGGA
>CM040755.1:1247138-1389638 GCA_022829145.1 Albula goreensis | reverse complement strand
CGGCGCACAGCTGTCAGGGTGTCTGCCGCATCACCGTTTTAGAGCTCGTCTCAGAGAGGGTCCCTCACCGCCACGCCTGTCGATCGCACCGCGATCGCGCCGTCTTCATCTCGGTGTGTCATGTGGGAACTCCACTGCAGCTTCTGGATCAAAACCTATTTACTACAGAATGAAGGCTCACTGAATTTGTCAGTTAGCATCTTCATTGTGGAGGAAGTTATTGAACCGCTACACTTTTCATGTGTCAGACAGAATATCAATACCCTCAATAGTGTGAATTATATATGTATAATTCAAAACAATTATATAACAATGTAAAAATCCTTAGAGGATTCAGACTTGCATTTAGGCTGTCTGTGGTGCAAAAGTAGAAATGTATTACTGTGCAGAAACAGAGACTCCTGAGATTAAATCTGTCTTCAGGCTACTTGCATTGATATTCAGGGATCGTAAAATGGATGTCTTACATTTATGTATATGTATATATGTATTTTTCATAACACAGCTCTATTTCACCACCAGCAGTACAGACTCAGGGGTGCAAACTGTTATTATTATGTAAGAAGGCATATGTTTACAGACATGTATAATGTGATTGTGTGATATTGTGTGTGCTTGTTGTACAACATTCCTCATGTTTTTGGGGCATTTTTTATGTAAATATGTGTAAATATGATGGTATAGTTTCCGACACTCACAGGCAGATAGGTAAATGCTATAGTCAGGCCTAGCTTTGTGATACAGATGGTCTACCTGGTTGGTGTTTGGTGAGTTTGTTTTGGGGTACAGATGGTCTACCTGGTTGGTGTTTGGTGAGTTTGTTTTGGGGTACAGATGGTCTACCTGGTTGGTGTTTGGTGAGTTTGTTTTGGGGTACAGATGATCTACCTGGTTGGTGTTTGGTGAGTTTGTTTTGGGGTACAGATGGTCTACCTGGTTGGTGTTTGGTGAGTTTGTTTTGGGGTACAGATGATCTACCTGGTTGGTGTTTGGTGAGTTTGTTTTGGGGTACAGATGATCTACCTGGTTGGTGTTTGTTTTGTGAGTTTGTTTTGGGGTGTTTGGTTTTGTTTTGGGGTACAGATGGTCTACCTGGTTGGTGTTTGGTGAGTTTGTTTTGGGGTACAGATGGTCTACCTGGTTGGTGTTTGGGGT
Organism: Albula goreensis; assembly: GCA_022829145.1. Lineage (NCBI taxonomy): Eukaryota > Metazoa > Chordata > Actinopteri > Albuliformes > Albulidae > Albula > Albula goreensis. The sequence continues at coordinate 1,388,483 of CM040755.1, read as the reverse complement.
GATTTGTTTTGGGGTACAGATGGTCTACCTAGTTGGTGTTTGGTTGGTGTTTGGTGAGTTTGTTTTTTGGGGTATTTGTTTTGGGGTACAGATGGTCTACCTGGTTGGTGTTTTGTTTTGGGGTGGTCTACCTGGTTGGTGTTTGGTGAGTTTGTTTTGGGGTACAGATTTGTTTTGGGGTACAGATGGTCTACCTGGTTGGTGTTTGGTGTGATTTGTTTTGGGGTACAGATGGTCTACCTGGTTGGTGTTTGGTGAGTTTGTTTTTTGGGGTGATCTACCTGGTTGGTGTTTGGTGAGTTTGTTTTGGGGTACAGATGATCTACCTGGTTGGTGTTTGGTGTGATTTGTTTTGGGGTACAGATGACCTACCTGGTTGGTGTTTGGTGAGTTTGTTTTGGGGTACAGATGGTCTACCTGGTTGGTGTTTGGTGTGATTTGTTTTGGGGTACAGATGGTCTACCTGGTAGACAGTTTGTTTTGTGGGTACAGATGGTCTCCTGGTTGGTGAAGTGGGCAGTTTGTTTTGGGGTACCAGATGGTCTACCTGGTCGTTTGTGAGTTTGTTTTGGGTACAGATGGTCTACCTGGTGGTGTTTGGTGAGTTTTGGGGTACAGATTTTGGCTTTCCCGCTGGCTTGATGGCTCAGATGATCTACCTGGTTGGTGTTTGGTGTGATTTGCTGGAAAGGATGCTGGAAGAGTTTTGACACACCTGACCTGATGGCCAGCTATTTCCTGGAGACAAGCACACACACAGACACACGCAGATACACACATGCATATGCACAGACACACAAAAAGACAAACACACAGACACACACAAAAGTGACTGACAGCTTGGTATATTTTGTAGATCTTGGAGTATAGGACTGTCACACAAATTACTAGATGTCTCCTTTGTTTATATAAACTGCACATGTAAAATTGGCATTTTTATGTGAAATTGTATGCATATTCCTCATTTGTATAATTGCTGTATATATTATTGGCACATTTCAGATATATTCACACCATACCTTGGAATCCATATTTTAACATACATTTCCTGCCCATATACCAAGGATATATCATGTCCAGGCATTGTGCTGCAGTGCCCATGTAAATATTGTTGTCTTTGACGAATCCTTAACATTAGAACAACTGTTTGCAAAGCAGACTGTTACTATGGAAACAAAGCTAAGCATTCTCTCGGCTCACTCTCTATCTTTGTTTACTCACTGCATGTCCTTATTATAGTTGCCCGATAACTTTTCAGCACATATCAACGATCGCAACGGACGATTTTTTTTTTTCTGCGTACATTTAGACGGGGACATTTAATCCCTATTAAGTCTCTGAAACATTGGCAGAAATTTGAAGGGCTGTCATTCTGCTGAGAAATAAGTGCCGTGGTGTCAAAATGATACGGCCATCAGGAGATAAGATAAGCCATGACCTTCACTCAACTTTGACACGCAAACCCCCCAGGAGGGTCACCTGACTGTCACCACGGCCACTAATGAAGCTGTTTCCAAGCACAGAAGATTCACTTTGGAGTGCGTGACCTGACTGCAGGACACGCATCAGCCACTGTGACCAAGGAATGCTTCATAAAAAATAAGAACAAAGACACAGCTAACACAATATATTTGATTATTTTGATTGTGGTTATGATGATGATGACTGTGATTATTTTTGTGTTATTTTTATTTCATATTCATCCCCAAAATGAACATCAGCAACACCATATTATTATTCATTTCAACTGGATTGACTTTTTATTTAAATTTTACAACAAAAACATGAACGTATTCCACAAGTAAGAACAGTAGCGTTACATCATGTCATCAGTACAATATGTCAGTTAACTCTAATGGCTCCACCCCAACACATTCAGCCCACACGCACGTAGTGCCTAACGGCCTCTTTAACGTCAGTCAGATCTCTCAGATTCCCCCAAGCTCATGGCTCATATTACCAAGTATAATCCACAATCTGCGTGAGCGTTCCCCCTCTCCGTTTCAGCCAGATGTGCGAGAGAACGTTTTCACTGCCGTTTTTATCATGTCGTCTGTGATGAGCCATAATTGCAGGCTATTCACGCCTCAATAGCTAAAAGCTCTCCTGGAATTAAAGAGCGCAAACAATTTTCCTGGGGATCATTTTAACAAAATGGTAACATCTATCATCTCCCTGAAAATGAAAATGATTTTTTTCCAGACTGAAGGTTTAGTTATTCCGGCATGTTCCCCCCTGCAGGGCCACTGCTCCCCCTGCATATGGAGCTCCTCTCTTCAGAGAGATAACTCAGAGTCTGGAGACTCAACATGCAGATACAGCTCCTGTGTCCCTGTCTAACGTTGCCTTTGTGTGCCCTGGTCAAAACTGGTTAGAACTCTCCAAAACTCGCCAAACTTGGACAGTGTTAAAATCTGTTTCAGCACAAAATTACAGAACTTAAACACATTTTTCTGCAGCCTAACTGAAGGATTGTTTGGAATGAAAACCAGCACACACAAAGGTACTTCCAGACCTGAGCTGACATTCGCTGCTCTAGGTAATGCACCTAGCTCTCTGTATTTCTTGGCTGCACACCGATAGATGACTCGGCTGGAGGAAGTGCTGCAGAATTAGTGTCTGACAGCTCAGCACAGTCACACACAGTGTTGGGTAATGACCAAGGTGCCCGGGTGTGTGGTGGCCAATTAAAAATGAACCCAGCTCTCCGTCTGTCAGCTTCACAGGTGTACATTCTGCACCTGTCAACACCTACAACAACACCAGCAACGTCTGCCGCTGCCGGAGGTCCACCTGGAGCCCGGTCCACCTGGCAGGGCTGGGTTCTGTAGCTGCCCTGAGCACTCTTATGATTCGCTGGATCTTCTCACCAGCAGCCAATCAGAATCAGTTCAGGATGAGTCATTGTGATTCCATACAAACTCCCTGAGTCCTGACTTCATGCTCACCTCCACTCCCTCCATACGCTTTGACTGGAGAAACCTGGACATCCATCCTCTATCAGAGCTGTAGACCTCCATCCTCTATCAGAGCTGTTGACGTCCAGTCTCTATCAGAGCTGTAGACGTCCATCCTCTATCAGAGCTGTAGACCTCCATCCTCTATCAGAGCTGTAGACCTCCATCCTCTATCAGAGCTGTAGACACCCAGTCTCTATCAGAGCTGTAGACGTCCATCCTCTATCAGAGCTGTAGACGTCCATCCTCTATCAGAGCTGTAGACCTCCATCCTCTATCAGAGCTGTAGACGTCCAGTCTCTATCAGAGCTGTAGACGTCCATCCTCTATCAGAGCTGTAGACCTCCATCCTCTATCAGAGCTGTAGACGTCCAGTCTCTATCAGAGCTGTAGACGTCAAGTCTCTATCAGAGCTGTAGACCTCCATCCTCTATCAGAGCTGTAGACCTCCATCCTCTATCAGAGCTGTAGACGTCCAGTCTCTATCAGAGCTGTAGACGTCCAGTCTCTATCAGAGCTGTAGACCTCCATCCTCTATCAGAGCTGTAGACATCCATCCTCTATCAGAGCTGTAGACGTCCAGTCTCTATCAGAGCTGTAGACGTCCAGTCTCTATCAGAGCTGTAGACCTCCATCCTCTATCAGAGCTGTAGACATCCATCCTCTATCAGAGCTGTAGACCTCCATCCTCTATCAGAGCTGTAGACGTCCAGTCTCTATCAGAGCTGTAGACGTCCATCCTCTATCAGAGCTGTAGACCTCCATCCTCTATCAGAGCTGTAGACGTCCATCCTCTATCAGAGCTGTAGACCTCCATCCTCTATCAGAGCTGTAGACCTCCATCCTCTATCAGAGCTGTAGACGTCCAGTCTCTATCAGAGCTGTAGACCTCCATGCTCTATCAGAGCTGTAGACGTCCAGTCTCTATCAGAGCTGTAGACCTCCATCCTCTATCAGAGCTGTAGACACCCAGTCTCTATCAGAGCTGTAGACCTCCATCCTCTATCAGAGCTGTAGACGTCCATCCTCTATCAGAGCTGTAGACGTCCAGTCTCTATCAGAGCTGTAGACGTCCATCCTCTATCAGAGCTGTAGACGTCCAGTCTCTATCAGAGCTGTAGACCTCCATCCTCTATCAGAGCTGTAGACCTCCATCCTCTATCAGAGCTGTAGACGTCCAGTCTCTATCAGAGCTGTAGACCTCCATCCTCTATCAGAGCTGTAGACGTCCAGTCTCTATCAGAGCTGTAGACCTCCATCCTCTATCAGAGCTGTAGACCTCCATCCTCTATCAGAGCTGTAGACGTCCAGTCTCGATCAGAGCTGTAGACGTCCAGTCTCTATCAGAGCTGTAGACCTCCATCCTCTATCAGAGCTGTAGACCTCCACCCTCTATCAGAGCTGTAGACCTCCATCCTCTATCAGAGCTGTAGACCTCCAGTCTCTATCAGAGCTGTAGACCTCCATCCTCTATCAGAGCTGTAGACCTCCATCCTCTATCAGAGCTGTAGACGCCCAGTCTCTATCAGAGCTGTAGACCTCCATCCTCTATCAGAGCTGTAGACCTCCATCCTCTATCAGAGCTGTAGACGTCCAGTCTCTATCAGAGCTGTAGACCTCCATCCTCTATCAGAGCTGTAGACCTCCATCCTCTATCAGAGCTGTAGACGTCCAGTCTCGATCAGAGCTGTAGACGTCCAGTCTCTATCAGAGCTGTAGACGTTCAGTCTCTATCAGAGCTGTAGACCTCCATCCTCTATCAGAGCTGTAGACGTCCAGTCTCTATCAGAGCTGTAGACCTCCATCCTCTATCAGAGCTGTAGACGCCCAGTCTCTATCAGAGCTGTAGACCTCCACCCTCTATCAGAGCTGTAGACCTCCATCCTCTATCAGAGCTGTAGACCTCCACCCTCTATCAGAGCTGTAGACCTCCAGTCTCTATCAGAGCTGTAGACCTCCATCCTCTATCAGAGCTGTAGACCTCCATCCTCTATCAGAGCTGTAGACGTCCAGTCTCTATCAGAGCTGTAGACCTCCATCCTCTATCAGAGCTGTAGACCTCCATCCTCTATCAGAGCTGTAGACGCCCAGTCTCTATCAGAGCTGTAGACCTCCATCCTCTATCAGAGCTGTAGACCTCCATCCTCTATCAGAGCTGTAGACGTCCATCCTCTATCAGAGCTGTAGACCTCCATCCTCTATCAGAGCTGTAGACCTCCATCCTCTATCAGAGCTGTAGACGCCCAGTCTCTATCAGAGCTGTAGACCTCCATCCTCTATCAGAGCTGTAGACCTCCAGTCTCTATCAGAGCTGTAGACCTCCATCCTCTATCAGAGCTGTAGACTTCTTTTCCTTTATTTAACCTGGTTAGGTCCATTAAGAACCCCGTTCTCTTAGCAGGAACGGCCTGGCGAATCAATGTGGGTGGGGCTTGCTCAGGACTGTGAGGCCAATCAAATGTAAGGATTCATTAGGTGGTCAGATATAGAGAGCCAGTGGTCATGGGAGCTTTCCCAGGACACCAGGGTTAACACCTGTACGCTTTTAAAAGGTGCCATGAGAGCCTTTACACCGGCTTAATGCTCCGTCCTCCGTGGGACGCGTTGAGCAGGGAGACCTGGACATTCATGGCTTCTGTCAGACCGGTAGTGAAGTGAAAGATGCAGAGTAATGAAAGTAGATCTGCAGTGTATTTCCTCTGAAATATGAACTCCGCTGCTGTGAATGTTCTGAATTGCAAAATATTCCCCGAGGGCGAGCCGCAGTAATAAAGCAATTTATTGAGGAGTAAGTCATGCAGATCACAACATTCAGCAAGGCAAAGCTAATGCAAAGAGCTGTTACAGAACCTCCCCTCTGCCCTTAAGCTAATGCAAAGAGCTGTTACAGAACCTCCCCTCTGCCCTTAAGCTAATGCAAAGAGCTGTTACAGAACCTCCCCTCTGCCCTTAAGCTAATGCAAAGAGCTGTTACAGATCCTCCCCTCTGCCCTTAAGCTAATGCAAAGAGCTGTTACAGAACCTCCCCTCTGCCCTTAAGCTAATGCAAAGAGCTGTTACAGAACCTCCCCTCTGCCCTTAAGCTAATGCAAAGAGCTGTTACAGAACCTCCCCTCTGCCCTTAAGCTAATGCAAAGAGCTGTTACAGAACCTCCCCTCTGCCCTTAAGCTAATGCAAAGAGCTGTTACAGATCCTCCCCTCTGCCCTTAAGCTAATGCAAAGAGCTGTTACAGAACCTCCCCTCTGCCCTTAAGCTAATGCAAAGAGCTGTTACAGAACCTCCCCTCTGCCCTTAAGCTAATGCAAAGAGCTGTTACAGATCCTCCCCTCTGCCCTTAAGCTAATGCAAAGAGCTGTTACAGAACCTCCCCTCTGCCCTTAAGCTAATGCAAAGAGCTGTTACAGAACCTCCCCTCTGCCCTTAAGCTAATGCAAAGAGCTGTTACAGAACCTCCCCTCTGCCCTTAAGCTAATGCAAAGAGCTGTTACAGAACCTCCCCTCTGCCCTTAAGCTAATGCAAAGAGCTGTTACAGAACCTCCCCTCTGCCCTTAAGCTAATGCAAAGAGCTGTTACAGAACCTCCCTCTGCCCTTAAGCTAATGCAAAGAGCTGTTACAGAACCTCCCCTCTGCCCTTAAGCTAATGCAAAGAGCTGTTACAGAACCTCCCCTCTGCCCTTAAGCTAATGCAAAGAGCTGTTACAGAACCTCCCCTCTGCCCTTCAGATATAACACCTAACGCTCTCTCTCCAACAGCCAGAGAGAGAGAGCGGCTGAACCACAGAATGCACTGCAAAAACATCCATTATCCTCATAATTATAATAATCAGACTTTTACAGGACTTCAAAACACAATCATTTCTCATACAGAAAATCTAACATTTTCATATAATAAAAAAATCAAAGGTGACAATAAAAAATAAACAAACCTGAAAAACAATTAAAACACAAGCAAGTCCAGTGAACAAGGAAAATAGCACAACTAAAGTGTGTACTGTAATCAAAATATCAGCATTAAAAAACATTTAAAAACAATGAGCAAAATTGTTAAGATTACAAAACTAATTTAGAGAGACATTTAAATGTAGTGTGATTTCTGTGATGCTCTGCGTACTTTATGATAAGCTCACATATAAATATTCACATTTGAACAATATCTTCAGTAACATTCATTCAGATTTTCCTTCCAGTTTGCCCAATTGTAGGTAGAAATAACACTGATATATTTAATTTTTTAAATATAAAATACAACCTGAAAAATACTGCAGTTTGACCCGTAACCGCAAAAAACAACCCTCTGAAATCGACAAGGGCGTCCATTTGTGGCCAAGAAATTAATTTCTTATAATTGAGTCATTATGTAATTACTTATTAACAAAGTGCGGAGGAGGGTCACGTAGTCAGGGTGTGATATTGATTGAAATCACACAAGGGTGACAGTGTGTGACAGGGTAATTACTCAGCCATTATCCAGGTCACTCCATACAAATGCCTTTTGTACTGACAGGTCTGTGGGAAGAATATGATATCATTATAAAATAGTCATTTATTTTACAGGTTTCTGTGTAATATGATTAGTGAGCTGGGATTGTAGCTCAGAGGTTACAGTGTAGTATCATGGTTAGGCAGCTGGGCTTGTAGCTCAGAGGTTACAGTGTAGTGTAATGGTTGGGTGTAGCTGGGCTTGTAGCTCAGAGGTTACAGTGTAGTGTAATGGTTAGGGAGCTGGGCTTTACAGTGTAGCTCAGAGGTTACAGTGTTAGTGTAATGGTTAGGGAGCTGGGCTTGTAGCTCAGAGGTTACAGTGTAGTGTAATGGTTAGGGGAGCTGGGCTTGTAGCTCAGAGGTTGCAGTGTAGTGTAATGGTTAGGGAGCTGGGCTTGTAGCTCAGAGGTTATAGTGTAGTGTAATGGTCAGGGAGCTGGGCTTGTAGCTCAGAGAGGTTACAGTGTAGTGTAATGGTTAGGGAGCTGGGCTTGTAGCTCAGAGGCTACAGTGTAGTGTAATGGTTAGGAGCTGGGCTTGTAGCTCAGAGGTTACAGTGTAGTATAATGGTTAGGAGCTGGGCTTGTAGCTCAGAGGTTACAGTGTAGTGTAATGTGTAATGGTTAGGGAGCTGGGCTTGTAGCTCAGAGGGTACAGTGTAGTGTAATGGTTAGGGAGCTGGGCTTGTAGCTCAGAGGTTACAGTGTAGTGTAATGGTTAGGGAGCTGGGCTTGGTACTCGTAGGAGGGGGACATTTCTGAGTGAGACTGGGGACTCTTTAAAACATAAGATATTAATATCTAACAATAATATCTAATCAGTTAGTAGTACAGTCGTCATTCCTGCCCCAGGCCCACAGTGACAGGTATTCCCTCTTCTGCTGTAAAAACAAAATCTATAAAAATCTCTAAAAACTCGGCGCAGATAATGGATGGGATGATGGGAGTTTGTGCTGAGAGGCGCGTTCTGTTCCGCACACAGAGGCGCAGTCAGGGTGAATGCTTCTGCACAGCATGCTACATGTCTGTGGTTAGTGCGCTGGCCACATTCTCTATTATTTTTTATATCCCCATGATTTCTTCTGGTAATTGCAACCGCATTCAAACTTATTGCTTTTTCGGGGAATCTTGATTGTCTTCACATCGTTGTTCACATGATCGCCATAGTAACCAGGACCTGTATCACATGAGGGGGGGCCGTGGCAGCCCTCCCAAACGAGGCTTTGGGATGCAAACAGCCCTGGACCTGGACCCAGGCCAGATGCATGAGAACGCAGGCTCGGTCAAAGCCCGGTGATCAGAGGAGCTGTGTGTGTTTCAGACGGTTTCAGTGTCTCAGAAAGACCATTTCTGTTTATCACTGCTGCCGTCCATGTTGCTGAGATTCATTTCTGTGTGGGAGAAATATCTGTTTCTTATCCCAGTGATGATAAATAGCAATCAAATTCAATAATTGGATGTTCTCTGTATTGACCTTTTTCAAAGACCTTTTTAAAATAATGCTTTAAAATTATATGCAATTGCAAACACTAAACAGCTCTTATAAACTCTATTATGTTTCATAGTGGATTTTTAGCTCAATATTTATAAATGTTAATAAACTTGGTATGAGATGGACGTGGTTATGAGATTGAGATATTACACTCAGGGATTCAGTCATTCGGTCACTCATATCCATCACAAAAGAGTGAAGTGGAACTTTGAGGCTGTTTCTCAGTTGGATGAAAATGGCTTTGGGCATCTGCATCATGCAAAGCAGCTGGGATAGAACACTCCCAAATGGGGTGAGTGTATCATGAGCAGTGGCCTTGACTGCGCATATGAGTTAACCCTGTGACTGCACATCTGAGTTAACCCTGTGACTGTGCATATGAGTTAACCCTGTGACTGCGCATCTGAGTTAATCCTGTGACTGCGCATATGAGTTATCCCTGTGACTGCACATCTGAGTTAACCCTGTGACTGCGCATATGGGTTAACCCTGTGACTGCGCATCTGAGTTAACCCTGTAACTGCACATATGAGTTAACCATGTGACTGCGCATATGAGTTAACCCTGTGACTGCGCATATGAGTTAACCCTGTGACTGCGCATATGAGTTAACCCTGTGACTGCGCATATGAGTTAACCCTGTGACTGCGCATATGAGTTAACCCTGTGACTGCGCATATGAGTTATCCCTGTGACTGCGCATATGAGTTAACCCTGTGACTGTGCATCTGAGTTAACCCTGTAACTGCGCATATGAGTTAACTGTGTAACTGCGCATATGAGTTATCCCTGTGACTGCACATATGAGTTAATCCTGTGACTGCGCATCTGAGTTAACCCTGTGACTGCGCATATGAGTTAACCCTGTGACTGCGCATATGGGTTAATCCTGTAACTGCGCATATGAGTTATCCCTGTGACTGCGCATATGAGTTAACCCTGTGACTGCGCATATGAGTTAACCCTGTGACTGCGCATCTGAGTTAACCCTGTAACTGCGCATATGAGTTAACTGTGTAACTGCGCATATGAGTTATCCCTGTGACTGCACATATGGGTTAATCCTGTGACTGCACATCTGAGTTAACCCTGTGACTGCACATATGAGTTAACCATGTGACTGCGCATCTGAGTTAACCCTGTGACTGCACATATGGGTTAACCCTGTGATTGCACATATGGGTTAGTCCCTCTGGTCCAACAGCCTTTTCCTCTGCAGTTCCACACATTCATTGCCACTGGCAGCCTCTGTTTGTGCCACCCAGCCAAGGTGACACCAAACTGCAAACATGGTGAGTTGCTTTTATTCTCTGCCAGTTTGATAGAGCCGCAATGAACTTGTGCTAAACTCCACAGATAAAACACAGACTGCAGCCTGGGCTGTTGTTTATTGGACTCTGAATGGATTAATTCACAAATATATGCAACTGCAGATAAAGTCTACGCTATCTACAAAACAGGGATCAGGAGAAGCCGTAAACTAGACCAATGGCATTGCTTATCTGCCTAATGACACTTAATGCTAGGGAGCCCTGATAAAGCCTGTGTTTGAGCGCTGGGCTCTGTGTTTGCTGATTTCGGAGCATGTGCTTTCTCTCGCCGGCGTGGTGGGTCGTACATTTCTGTGCGCTGCTCCTCGGCTGCAGTCTCTTTGATACCCAGAGTAAATGACGGCTGCATTTCAGCCGGCCACTTCAGGTCAGTTTGATCTGAAGCCCCCCCACCCCAGGCCTGGAGTTTGTGAAATTAACCTGAGTGGCTTTCCTCAGATAAGGAACCTTTGATCTCCTCTCATGGTGATGGAACTGAGTCCCCCCCGCCCCCGGGTCCAGTTAGGCCCTGCCCCCACACAGCTCCATCTTCTCCTCATTTCCCCTGTCTGAGCTTCCAATAACCCCAGACCTGATAGACAGGATATAATGCACAAGAATGAAGGCTAATGAGGCTAACCTTTTCAGTATGCAGGGAGGGCCAAGGCGAATGATGGGATATCATAGAGATAGCTGTATTGATCACTCTGGATGGTGATAATAACCCGAACATGACCAAGGCTGATTGCGTCTGATTATTTGACAGCGATTTCTCAAACGCAGAGCTTCTGAGGAGTGCGTCTGTAGTCATGGTGTCCTGAATGGAGAGACCGTAGACTGCAGTGCTGCCCTGGTGCGCATCAGAGATCTTACCCTAGGTGGTGACTCCTGTCCTCTCACCTGCGCGTCTGTAATATCATAAGAACGCTCTGTGTCAGGGTTAACGCGATGATTTTATCGCCTCTGTGAAGCCATTCACTGATACACAACGAGAGCTGTACCCACGGCTAATCAACCTTTTCCCTGGCCCGAGCCTGAAACAAAGCGATTAAACACACAAAGAGCGAATTCTGATAGCAGTTTGCATCTAAGGTGGAATAATTCTGAACAAAGAAAGTGATATGTGAAGCAGTGTGATGAGGTCGTGCTACAGAACAAATCAGAACATTTGCTCGTAACAAAGCTCATGGCATGTCTGAGTAGAAATCCAGCATTCGGTCAAAACCAAGACCAAAGGCAGCCGTGTTCCCTGTGTAATGAGAAAAGAGTTACTGAAATGCCCCAATGTCTGAGTGAGTATAATTCAGCATTTCAGTAAAGCGACATAAATCTTTTTATTTGATTCTTTCACAGCCCTGACCACAGTTATGGCTGAAATTAGGTTTCATGAATGCTTTTCGCTGGTGCTACACTCAGCTGTCAATCACTGACTTGTCTGAACCAATCAGTGATTTTCTAATTACAGCCCATGTGGTCATTGGTCCAAATCACTGAGTCTCTGATACTGTATGGTAGCTCCTCCCATTTTGCCTCAGAGAGACCTCCCACACCCCATCACCACCTGACAGCAGTTATTGTTTGCGGTCCCCGGTTTCGATCAAAGCGACTGTCCTTCCTTTGTTTGCTTCATCATTCTCTGAGCCTGCCTGGTTTTTTCAGGCCCCCCTGCAAACTGTGGTTCACCTAAACCCTTTGCCTAATCACTTACACCCATACAAGGCTAGGGAGCTGTCCCAGAACAGCACTGGAGTTTGCTGCCTGTGTGCCAGCTGGCTGCTGTGGTGCTGGAGCTCACAGGACTGGAGGTCTTGCCTGTATATGGAAACCAGGACACCGGGCTGGCCAGATGGGGCTGGGAACTGTGTAGCGCAGGTTCACATCTCTCACACAGGGAAGTCATTACCTTTCTCTCTCTGTTTTATAGATTTGCACTGCTTTTCTCCACCCGAATGGAAATATATAATCAGCCATATTCACTGTGACCCTCCACTCGCAGGCTCAGGAGGTCACACACACATGACTCCCACTGTCCAGTGATGATGGAACAGCGCTCTCTGCTCTGTTTATCGCACTGCAGATGAAACAGCAGTCACACACTGCCCATGCCACAGGGGGAACACAAAGTGAATATACATTCAGTTTAGGAACCTGCAGGTGCTTGGCCGGCCAGGAGAGGTCAGTAGAGAGCAATGACATTTGCAATGTTAACTGCCTTACCCCCTGTTTTCCCCAGCGAGGCTGAGGGAAGTGTTGCCTCAGTGATGAGTAACCCCAGCTGTAATATGTGATAGACACAGAGCTGTACCACAGACACCAGCCTTCAGCTGCTGCTCCACACAGAGGTTCCAGCCAATGAAAGCTCTGAAAATCTGGGAAAGGATACAACAACAGCAGCTAAAATATTACTGCGCTTTGCATCATGCTTTAAGTTTTTGTGATCACACAGGCGGTGTTGTGATGCTCATTGCTGTACACCTCCTGTGTGTTTCTGATGTTTATGTTTATGTCCTGGATGTTTTCTAAGCCACTCCAGGTAGGAAATGTCTGAATGGTTTAATTTAAATATAAATGTAACTTAAATGTAAGTGTTTTGTTGTATGATGGTATAGGACATGGCTCGTAGTACTTGCTCTGTAATGAAAATTACAGCAAACATTTCAATACTAAAAAGTGTAGAATACCTGGGCCATTACAGACAGCACTGGGGACTGAAGAGAGGCGGCTGAGTCCTTGAGAAAGTCCAACATTTTACTGACACTTTTTTTTTATCTGTGCTCCATTTAATCAATTGACAAACGGAAATAATCTGAAAATGTACTCATGGACCAGGCCCAGCTGGTAGGCTATTTCCACACCATCCCGGCGTTTCATGTTGTAGACCCATGAAATATCTCCTGAGAGGGAGAAACACAAGGAATCACGGCAGAACAGAACTGCGCCAGGGATGCGATCAGCCACTGGCAGTGCATTGTGTAAACTCAGTGCATAATTGCACTTAAAGCAGGCATTAGGTACAGGAAGAGTACATGGAAGGATTATATAACAAATGTGATTCCCTGTCTGCTGGCATATAGATTGGAAGTGTGCCACTTTGGGGTTGGGATGTAAATCAGTGCTTTGCAGAGATTCCCAGGACTGCGTGTAATGCTAATGGGCCGTAGCATATGTACAGCTAATGGAGCCTGTCCTTACAACCTGGAACTTATCCCACAGCAATCTGACACACCAGCAGCCAGCCCACGGGGGATGCCGCCAATATTTAAGTGTTACAGTAAAAAACACACAGTTATTTTTCATGTTTTCAGGGTGTTATTGTAAAACAGACACAGTGGTCCTGATCTCTCTGCCCCTTGCCTTGCTTTACTCATAATGTGAACTTCTAAGTCCCTGAGAGAAAAAGGACAATCAAACACAATCTAACAAAACATGAGCTACATGTTTTTGAGTCATCTGGTGAAATACCTGTCCCAACCACCAAAACCTGGCCAACTTTAAGCATATATTTCTCAGATTAGATTGTATAAAAAAAATAAAGGGGAACTGTGTGATGTAAGGGCTGGTCAGTATTTTTAATATTTATATTTTGGCATGTAAAGATTTCCTATGGGTAAGCTGGTGAGCCCTTTGCAGTGTGAGAAGGTTTTGCTTTTATTTTATACCTTCTGTTGTATTTTGTAAATTGTTATAAATGAGCCCCACTTTTGTAAGTTTGTCCCTGGAAGCAGCTGGCAGAGACCCCATCGCCAGCAGATCACTGCCTCCACCGGTAATGAAGGTGCCTCCTCTTTCAGAGGAAAAAATGTGGCTTCTCACTCTGCTGCCATTTACAATTCCACCCCATTTACCCTTTTCCAGAATGACTTAAGCAGCTTACTTTTCTACTTTCTATCCATATACACAACTAAATATTTACTGAAGAAATTCAGGGCAAACACCTTGCCACCTCTCATGTCCAAGCCCAGCTCCCTAACAATTTAGCCTCTCCTTCCCCTTGTCTTCGTACCACCTCTGACGCCAGTTTATCAGAAGTGTCAACGGCGTTTATCGTAGGGAAAATAAGGTGGCCACGCGGTCTTCAGATATGAGACCAGCCCTGTTAGTCACGGGCACTGGCGCGGGCTTCAACGCCACGCGTGCTAGCGGCAGTGACGTACCTAGGTGGCATGTCCCATTAGCGCCCTGCCGCTGATCTCTTTTGTATGCTGCACACCCTTCAGCCACACTGGCACTGTAGCATGTCTGTTTGTGATATAGGTATATTGGATTCAGTCCCCCTGTTTTTTACTATGCCCCAGCTCCTCCTGGCCACCGCCCCCTATCCACTAAGAGACGCTCAAGTATTACTGTCAATTAAATACAAATTTAGAAATCATTCCTCTTAGTCTCTCTCTCTCTCTCTCTCTCTCTGTGTGTGTGTGTGTGTGTGTGTGTGTGTGTGTGTGTGTGTGTGTGTGTGTGTGTGTGTGTGTGTGTGTGTGTGTGTGTGTGTGTGTGTGTGTGTGTGTGTGTGTGTGCAGCCCAGGGAAGTGCCGAAAGATGGTGTCGCACGATGTTTTTCTGTTTCTGTTCTTGATACGCTCCCTGTCGCTACTGGTGTCAGGTCTGTTGTCCGCAGGTCCGGCCCTCCCACTCCGTGCCACGCTCGCAGATCGCGGTGGTGTCCCAGCGGAGACACGCAGCGCAGCGCAGCTTGTTGTCTCTCACACCTCCGACTCCCAACCATTGCACAACACCGAGATGAGGAAGCGAGAGAGTGATAGCAGTCTGCGTGGAACGGGCAACGCTGCCCCGGGAGTTATACCTACCGACATCTAAGAATCAGCATAGTTTAAAGACAGGGCACACATGAAGAAAGACAAAAAGAATAGGAGCTTAGAACTTGCTGGTTATTGACTTGGTGTAAATTAAACTGAAAATGAACTAATTGCTTTTTAAGACATATCTGACCATCTGACAACACAGATGAAATAGCACCTCAATGAAAACTGCGTCGCTGCACATCACATAATAGTTGACAAAACCTGTTCACCGTCTCAACTACCGTCGACTGTTCTGTGACAAATCACTTTCCCCGCTCTCCCTTTCATCTGGGAGAGTTGATCTCCTCTACGGAAAACATGCAAGGAAGATTACAGTATTTTCCGCCAAGCTGAACAAAGGACTACAAATTTAGTTCTGACTTTCAACTGAACGCCAGCCGGTCTTTCCCCTTACTGCTCACACGGATTCGGGCTTCCCCTGCCCGACTGCTTTCCCTCCCGTTCCGCCGCCTAGCTCGGTCCCGACGTGCGGGAGAGCTCCATGCAGCCGCTAAGGTAAGCGACCGCTCGCACTCCGAAACGCGGGTTGCGGACATCAGAATGCCAGTTTAGAACACGCGATTTTACATTATTCATTTACAGCAGGACATCAGCTGTCCTGTCAGTTTGATAAGTGTCGACATTTTTGTGTGGTTTATACATATCATTTTATGAAGCAGTTCAGTTGCGGCAACACATGTTAATGGAATCCACCACGAAAAACCCATTCTTCCCTAAAATATCTATATATACATTTCCAAAATTGGTTTTCTGATGGCAGTTTTTATCTGTTTCGGCAGAGCCGTACTAAGAGATTGATCTGCTCGCCGAACCAAAGTATCACGTGTGAAATAATAAGTGTTAAATGTGTGTACAGCTGAATAATGAGAATCTGATTTAATCGTTTTAAGAATGAAAGGGAATATCCTGAATTGCAGATTGAATCAATAGAACAGCAATTATAATTTTAATATACTAAAACCGCACAACGGGTGGGGAGGAAATGTATTATTGATTTTTGCCTACTCTTTTTTCTTATAAAAGATTGCTAAGACGTTTTAAATTCGTTTTTTTTTCATGTTAATATTTTCATGAGTTAATATTTGCACGCACCATCGTCGCATTTTTATAGTTTCAGAAATTTGAGTACTAATGTTATTATTTTAAACTGAAAAGCGATTCAAATAATAAATCAAAATTATAAAACGATAAATCTTAGATTGATTACATGAGACACTGGGTAGGTAGCGTTTTTGTTGCGACTGTGGAGGCTGCTTGATTTAATTTCATTTCAGTTTCTCGGATTGTCCAGACTGGAATTTGAATGGCAGAGACGGTGCTCGTCATGGTTTCACTATACCGTCTGGCTTGGTGTGAGGTTGCATTCAGCAGAAATACGCTTCCTTCGGTAAGAGGAGGCACTGCAAGCGCCATCTATTGGAAAGCGATTTGTAAGTCATTGCTCAGCACGGATTTAACACAATTAGAGGACCACCTTTATGTAAGGCTACTAAAGTAGTTATTCGCTGATTTATTAATCTGATCATAGATTCTTGTTATCATATTTATCCTCTCCAACAAGTGCATGTTCATATATAGACTGACACTTTTACATTCCTTTGTTTTGTATGTATTGTAAACCGTTCTGTATTGTGGTGCAGTTTCAGTGGAGCTCAGGTTTCTCCTCATTCTGTGATCAGACAGAAGGAAAACGCGTGCTAAGCCAGTACTGCCCACTGTCAGCGCTGCCTGACTGCCACGTTTTTCCAGGACTCATTGTTCAGTAGGCTTATTGCTGCGGTTTCACCATTTCACTCACACTTGTCTATCCTCGGATAAGCACCATACAGCAGTAAGTAGGCTTAGCTCTGCATTCTGCTACCATCACCGTTGACATTCTGACCTGTCAAATCTTTTGTTTATGTAATACCATATAGGAAAAAAATGTCCCTTTAGGTACCTACTGAATTATAGCATATGTCTTTCCATGAATATCCTGTGTTACAATCATCCGTAGGACATATGGTGAGAAGACAGCCACCTGTGGCTTGCCAGCAGGTTGGTGGTGGGTAGAGCACTCATGTAGCACACAGGGTCAGTCACTCGCCTTTGTTCTGCATGGACATGGACTCTGCCCACTGAGTAGCATATCTACTCTCCATTAACATCTTGGAGGAGAGAATGAATTTCTGGTCGGAAACTGCTGAGCCATTGGGCTTTACTCAGCGGGAGTATCAAACCCTTGTTCTGTGTGAATGGTAAATCATTACTAACATGTTTTGGGAAGGAATGGTGATTACAAACAGTCAAATGAGAGATTGTGTAATCAGATCTCCATATGTTTAAAAGTTTCATATTTGCAAATCTCACATTAGCCCAGCATGCACCAGAGATTGAGGTATGTTCAAAATGTTCTGATTGTAAAACGTATTTTTGACATACACAGAGAAGCTAAGTGCACAACAACTGTAGCCCACTTTGAGAAGCTACAAGTACAATACATATTTCAATACAGTGCACACAACAAGCATAATGCAAATACATTAGATTTTACTTTACTGCTTAATTTTTATGATTTAACAGAGCCTGTAATAGCATCATTTACACCTTCAGATGAGGAGCAATCAACCTGCACCATGTTTTATCCTGATCATTAACTTCACACAGGCACAGAATGTGAGCTGCTTTAAGTGAGATTAAAAACTACATTCAAATTAACTGGAAAAAAATTGATGATAAAAATTGATGCTGTCGCTATGTGTAAGGATCCTTGCAGTTGCTCTGTTTGATGGGTCTCATTGATACTAGGCCAGCAGGTCCCTCTGCCAGCCGCACTGTTTGGGTACTCTACGCTGCCTGAGGTGAGGATCTGCCTGCAGGAATCAGTAATGTCCTCACAGAGTTATGTCTTATGCCTTTGCCAGGTGTGAAGGCCTCTCTTTGGGAATGAATCTATTCAAATTAAATCAATCAAATACAGAGTAGCATCTATGTCTTTTATGTTATTCAGACATGTGGAATGGGTGATTTGACAGATGGGCTGTACAGCCACTCAGGCATGTGTTAGCGTACAGAGTTATCTTACAGAGTTTGTGCTCTCTGCATTTCGCCATGAGTGAGCCACCATGGACAGACAATGCATTTGTGTTCATGGGTTACACAGTTTTTTTTTTTTTCCTGAGATTCTTAGCTATGTTCGTCGTCTTGCGACCTTTGGTGCTCTGATCACCCATGTTATGAGTAAGAAAAAATATACTTTAACAGACAACTTGTTGATAACATCTTGACTCATGCAGAGAAAGCTCTCCTCTGCGTGTGTTTCCGGCCTAATTCTAGTGTGCGGGTGTGAACGCTGTTCCCGAGTTTAAACATGGAAGGCTGTAAGCCTGCTTTGAGACATTTTTCCATGTATCTGTCTTTCTACAATAGAGTAAATTACATTGCAGACGCACATCCCACTTAGCTCTGAGAATATGTCAGCTCCTGATAGATTCTTTGGAGGAGAAAGACTCCATAAACGTTATCTGAATATAGAGTTTCTTTAGTTGTTATTATTTGTTAAAACGCATCCAGGGTTCATTGCTGATTCAACGCTACATCCACGCACCGAGGTCTTTCGTCAAGGTCGGGGTGTAATTTGAAACTCGTGGGGGTTGAGGGCAAAAAGCAAAGCTTCTCATTGGTCGAGAGAAGATTGTGGGCAGCACCTCCAGGACACCCCGAAATAGGAGATCGATTGCCATTTTTTCGCTGTTTTGCTGAGGAATTTCAAACATTGCTGGCGTCCATGTGGGACAGGAGAGGAAAATAGCTGAAGCCTGTATTCGCCGGATCTCCAAAAGATTTATTTACGACCTGAAGAAATGGTTTCACTTCGCTGCTCGGCCCGCATTCACCATCTCGCGCTTGTGCTCGGATTTACTGCCGCTGCTAATGATACAATTAATCTAGTCGGCTAATTGTGTTTTCCGCCTCTGTTGTTGACCCGACCAGGGAGAGGAGGGAAGTGCGACCCCGTGCTGGATGGATGGTTATGGGGACAGGAGGAAGACCTTCGGCGCTAAAAGTCGGCAAGATCCTCGCATTATTTATTTATGTCTTCCCTGCAGGTAAGACTTGGTGTTTTGATTGTCTCCCTGTCTATGTGTGCCCTGCTCGAGTTTGTGATGTGCGCTTTGTGTGGTTGAGCCTTTGGAACGTGTTCTTAGATTTAACACACTGCCACTCAGGTAGCGCGGTGGAAGACACGCAACAAAGCAGAGCCTGTATTGATGTAGCAATATTATGGAATACAGAGAGCAAGCTGGATCTACATGCATCGAAAAGCTGTTTACATTTTTAAAATTAGCTTAACTGTAGGCGACGCATATGCTTTAATAATGTTTTTTTCTGGTTTGTGCTGAATTCGTGTAGTGTTGCAGTTTAGATTGTTTTCCTAGTTATGTGTAGGCTACATATGTTCTAGTGTAAATATACTGAACTCCCCATGGGTCTGAGAATAGCTGAGTTATGTAAAGTGCTGAACTAGTAATATCGACTATGTTTGTTCAGCCAAATTACTCAGATATGACACCTATAATATGAGCATCTTAATGTCGTTCGTAAAAGCCCTGAGTGAAATGCGGAACCTGTGGCGTGTCGCGTAGTGGCGACTTACAAATAACTTGGTTTGCATAGTAGCCCATTTTATTAGACACCTATTTGCAGTTCGTAGAGTTGCGATGTAATGTTTCGGAGAAAGATAAACGTGGCTGCACATGTCAGAGTTAAAGTCACTTAATCTGTGTTAAAGGAAAACATGCTATTTTCCCAATGCGCTTGAGAGAGCTGAATCCGCATTCCTCCGTAACCCTCAGTCCTGTTTTTGTTGAGGGGAAGGGGGTTGAGTTAACCGCTCCTTGAATTCATGCCCCTCTTTATCCAAGATGAAACGTTGACAAAAATAAATCGTGTGTATCACTTTTCTTACCTGCCCGCAAGTTGCATAAACCAACTCGGTGAACATGTTTTCATTGCGTAATAATTAATTAATGTCCCAGCAGTAGGTTGTTGCATTGAGCGCATACATCACACTCGTTGTTTACGTTGTTGTTGTTGTCTTTTCTTTAAAGATCTTGAAATGTATTTATTGAGGCTTTGCCCGAAATAACCTCTGGTAGAGACAACGGCTCTCACCGCCCCATAATAAATAATCACTATAGAACGGAATTTCCAATGTACCCTCACTAAACTTTCATTGTTTGCAAGAAAGATGTCTTTCATGTTACTCTAAGCGTTAAACAAAAGAGTTAATGTAAGTGTTATTGGATGTTTATTCGATATGAAGATTAGTTTACGGCAGTTTATCAGACGGAGGATAGACATCTTTTGTGACTGTCTTGAGCTCTGTTTCACTGAGCCCTCAGCGGGCGCTGGGACTTTCCTTCCACTCAAACAAGTAAATGTCACGAAAGCATCACAGAACACCTTGCGGTTGTTCAGTAATACATTGGCGATATTGTTGTTATTGTCAACAATAAAGGTTGTAGAACCGCGTTTAGAGGATTACAATTGACTCGAATTATATAACTTATGCAACGTCACTGGTCTTTTTCCCCATTGTCTCCTAGTAATATGGCTTTATGATGTGAATAAATCAAGACATCTTTGTACTGCGCTGATTTAACAATGACTGACTACAGAACCCTGTTGACTGCAGACATGTTCGGGAAATTACACAATGATCGCTGGTGGAAAATCCTGTCGACATTCTGTGTTAAATAGTGGTTAAAGGGATGTAGTGAAATGAGTTGAGACCAGATGAATATTTTATAAATACATCTATAAAAAAGTGCTGTCTGTCACACACATCCACAGAGAGTGCAGCCTGTCAGAGAGACGTGTGTCTGAGGACAGCCGGCAAGAAATAAACAAGGACTAATTCCCGCCATTTATACAGCTGTGTTTTGGGACTGAGGAAGTCCTGGCATAAGGGACAGGGTCCACCTCCTCATAAACAGAAAATGTGAATTTCTCAGTCATCCAGGGGTAACTATTTACTCAGATCTGACTTCCATGTTAGATTTATAGATTGTAGGAATGATACTGTAATTAATATTTTCATACAGTAAGCATCCTGTGGACATGGCCATCAACTGTTTTCAGCTCCCCGTTTGTTACTCATGACTGTCATCAAGATCAGTATGTGTAAAGAATTCAGTTAATGTATTGGCATAATCATTGGAAATAGTGATGGTAAATGCTGTGTGATTCAATATAAAAGCATGTTGACTCAACATGAAGTTCAGGCCAGGTATCATATACAGATATAGACCTCACATTTTGAGGGACCATATCCCCTCCCATAGACGTATAAAAAGCCTTTCAATTCCTGAACTTTCCCAAACCACCAACACTTTTGAGATGAGCCCTAAGCTCCTGGTACATGCAGTACATAATGAGCACTTCTGAGACGAGCCCTAAGCCCCTGCTGTATGTGGTTTGCTTTAGCTCATGTACAGGACTTAAATATCAGAGTCAGACTAATGGAGGACAACAAACACAAAGGGAAAACATGGATTAAAATACTGAGCTGGCAAATAAGGCAAAGCCGCATACCTGGGTCAAGTCAAGCCTTTGTTAAACGTCTGACAAATATACATTTATCCTGTTCATTCAGAAGCTTTGACATGACAAACAGTCTGGCTGCAGGAATGTGAGAAGAGGAGAAAAGAGCAAGATAGAGAGAGAGACAGAGAGAACCAAAAAGCAGACAGTTTGCTACTGTGATTTTGAAAAGGGAGTTGCTTTTGAAGGGTAATGTGTTTTTTTTTTTTACTCCTTAGTTCAGGTAACAGGGAAGTCTCAGGGATTGTGTGAAAAGTTCAGTTTATTTTGGAAGCAGCCATTGTGGTGGGTAGAGAGATATTGTGTGCCGTGGATCCAGACAAGAGGAATTGTGTGACCTTCCCCTCGGTGGTGCGGGGGGGGGCAGTGAAAGGAGACCTTGTGTCTTTAAGAGCCTGCACCCCCCCACCCCCAGCAGCAGCTGAAGCCCCACCTAATCCCTTCACACTGCATCATTTATTGCTCTGTTGGCCCCCCCAAAAACAAATGACATTGTCTTCATTCAGAACCTGCAGAATTAACCCCTCTTTTCCTGTACATAGGTTCTCTCCCTCTCATACACACGTGCACACACACACACACACACACACACACTCCTCCTTATTTTCTCACATGCACAATCATACACACAAGCTAATGAAATTAAAACTTCTGCCGACTTTTCCTTTCTGTCACATGCACAGTAAGGCTGAGTGTCTGCCTGTGTTCTCCCTGACACATGCTTGTGCTCTCCCTCTCCCTCCCTCTCTGTACACACACTCTGCACTCACCCCTTCCTGTATGGTGTTCTTTCTCCTTTGAGGAGAGCTCTTTCTTTCACACCCCGCGTTGCCATTTGAGAGTTCTGAGCGAAAAGGCCTTTATCATTTAAACGAGAGAAAGATATTGTTACATGCCTGTCAAGAATGATTTTTTTTAAAGGTACATGTTGAAAAAGACTTGTGTTTCACTAATGAGTGATAGGTTGTGCTAGCCTTCAGTGCTTGTGTACTAGCACTGGCATTTCTCCTTTTCCCTCCAGAACAGGCCTGCCTATGCATGCTGAGGTTGATTCATTGTGTTTGTGTTTGTGTGTTTGTGTTTTATGTTTGTGTGTGTGTTTGTGTTTTATGTGTGTGTGTGTGTTTTTTTTTTATGTTTGTGTGTGTGTTTGTGCACGTGCGTACGTATGTGTGCGCATGTATAAATATATATGGATGTTGGGTGTAGGGTATGCTGTTTCATATACGTTATACAGGAGGTACAAATATCCAGGTAAAAGTGTGCTCTTCACCTCTGTGTGCTGTGTCTCTGCTCTTCTGTAAACTGGAGCGGGGCTCTCCCCCTGTCAAAGCCAGGCTAGAGCTCACTTCTCCAGAATGACAGTGCTTTATGTCAACTTTGGGCTTATGGTGGACAAGGTTGATTCTTTTGAGATTTAGTTTCTTTGGTTCAGTGTTTTTCTTTAAATAGTATTTTTGTTCAGTTAGCCCCATTAGTCTGTCCCACTAAGTTTGTACAGATGTTATCTGGAACATTCTGAAACTAAACACCCTTGCTGAGGTCATGTGACTGCCTGT
Source organism: Albula goreensis (assembly GCA_022829145.1). Lineage (NCBI taxonomy): Eukaryota > Metazoa > Chordata > Actinopteri > Albuliformes > Albulidae > Albula > Albula goreensis. The sequence continues at coordinate 1,365,275 of CM040755.1, read as the reverse complement.
AATTAGGTGGTTGTGTGTGTAGCTGAATTGCTTCTCAGTTGAATGTATGTTTTTATTCCCTCAAATAAATGTTTGTGTTCATGATATGTCCTTTGCACTGGACTGGAACAACACTCTCTGAACCTCACAGAGTCCCCACAGTAAATGGAGTTTTAATGACTTGCTCTTGTGTATCGTGATGGCGGCGGTCTAGCTCCCGTCCTCACAGACCAAAAACATTTCAGGTTGTCATTCTGCCCGCTGTAGTTTCAAGTTTGATTTACCAGAAATTATGTCTGAGTTTGTCATCAGTGAAAGTTTGAAAAGAGTTTCATTTTCTCAAGGTATTTATTCATCATGAGAGAGAGAGGGAGAGAGAGTGAGAGTGTGTGTGTGTGTGTGTGCATGCTTCATGTAAAATGCTGAGTTCTCTGTGGATGTGTGTTTGTTATGATGATGCTGATCTGTGTGTGTGATGTATTTGGTGGATGGTGCTGATCTCTCGGCTCTGTGATCTCTCTGTAGTGACCCTGCAGTGTAAGATCCTCAGGTGTAATTCGGAGTTCCTGGCCTCCACGTCCAGCCTGGGCCCAGAGGAGGAGGTCTGCACGGCGCTGCGGGCCTTCAGCACCTGCGTCCGGCGCACCGCCCGCACCTGCCGGGGGGACCTGGCGTACCACTCCGCCCAGCACGGCATCGAGGACCTAATGAGCCAGCACAACTGCTCCCGGGAGGGTCCCACCTCCCAACCCCGCCTCCGAGCCAGGACCCCGCCCCCGGCCTCCAACCCCCACTCGCACCCCAACCCGGCCCTCTCCGACAGCCCCGAGATCTGCCACTATGAGCGGGCCTACCCCCGCAACGCCGCACCCCCCAACTACACCCACTGCGGCTTCTTCGGGGACCCTCACCTCCGCACCTTCGCCGACGACTTCCAAACCTGCAAGGTGGAGGGGGCGTGGCCTCTCATCCACAACAAGTACCTGTCTGTACAGGTGACCAACACACCTGTGCTGCCGGGATCTTCCGCAACGGCAACCAGCAAGGTAAGAGACGAATGTCTTCGCGCCACACCTGCACCTCCTTTGCTGTTCGGTGTCACAGACAGAACTGTGAAAAACTTCACAAACTCATTTCGTAGGTTCCAGCCAATGATTTAACATTGAAACTGAAATTGCCATTGGGGGACTACAGTGTCCCACTTATGATGCTAAACCTATTGGAAACCCAGGAGTGTTTTTGCTCAGACGTGCCAGCTGGCCCTGCATTGCTGTGTGCCAAATGCTAGCTTTGGCCAACGAGGTGCGTTCCCTGGGTTTATATTTCTCAGAATCCATGCATGTGGAGGTGAGCCCCTGCGTTCTCATAAACCCAGAGCAGGGTTTCTCCCTGTGGAGGTTTTTCTGTTTGAGTTGTGCATTATGGAGTGGCCGTCTGAGAGCACTAGCGGGTTATTATTGCGTCTCAGTCGTTACAGACAGTAAAAAGTGCGCTGCTGTGGCTGCCTGGGACCGAGAGTGTCTGCCTGCATTAATATTGTTGATTGTATTGCCATTTGGCTGTGGCCCAGGGCAGATGAAGGAGCGATAAGGGGAGCCATTTATAACGTCTCGATAAGTCTTTCAAACGAAACGGCAGGGCTGTAACAGCAGCAATTAATTATGTTGCGGATCGCCAGACTGCGCGGGATTCAGAGACGGCCATGCTAATGGACCGGCCGCTAGGTCAGCCAAGGCTAACGATGCTGAGTCTGGGACAGGCCGCCTTCGATTCTGTGCGTACGGGACGCGGATTAAGTGCCTGCTGTTTTAAATGGGCTTTGCTTTTTGTTGGGGGGCACAGCACAGGAGGGCTTAATGTCTCAGAGTAATTTTGCTTTTGCTTTATGCTACATTTGGCAAAGTGAACCATACGACTGCGGTAGAAATGGCCCCTGGAGACAGTCTTTTGGTATAAACAAAAAGCTGGAAACCTCCTTTAGGAAAGTTCTGTTTTCAGGAGACTGGTCAGACTGGGATGCTCACTGATCACTGGTTTGTCAGCAAAAAGTAATTCACAGAGCTGGGCCGTTACTTCTCACCAATGACAGTGATTTTCAAACGCATGGTTATGATGTCATAATTGTGCACCTGATGTGTATGTGTCCTTCCTGCTTCAGGTAATGTGGCGGCGAAATGCCCTTTCCTTCACCCCAGTCTGCTCATGCCCTATTACGCCGCCCCCAGGCCTTCACTGTCTTACAGTCATGTCTGAGGAGTTTCCTTTTGTTTTCTCTTTCAGTATTGCTCTTGGAAACAAATACAAGAGAGCTATTCAAAATATGCAACCTTTGCTTCACATCGAAGGAAAGTGCATAAATAACTGGTGGCACCTGGGTAAACAGTGTTTTGATGTTTCAGAAGCAGTGTGTAATTTCTCTATCTGAGTGGCCTGTGAGCGTTTCAACACTGACCCAGCAAAAGCAGTGTTCTATTTGTCCCTTTGAGTTAGCCGCAGCCTAGCTGTGTGTGTGTGTGTGTGTGTGTGTGTGCGTGCGTGCGTGCGTGCGTGCGTGTGTGTGCATGTGTGTGTGCGTGTGTGTGCGCGTATGTGCGTGTGTGTGTGTGTGTGTGTGTGTGTGTGTGTGTGTGTGTGTGTGTGTGTGTGTGTGTGTGTGTGTGTGTGTGTGTGTGTGTGTGTGTGTGTGTGAGTGAGACTGCAAGCTGGTCTTCACCCATGAACCTTTTGCTTGCTTCTTGATTTGCACACCTCCATGTCATTTGACAAACTCATGTGAGAGGAACTCTTTTTAATCTTTTACAAACTCATTTGTAGTTTAATACATTTTCTCTTTCTCCTTCTTCCTCCTCACTCTTCTTTCTCTCTTTCCTTCCCTCCTCCTCACTCTTCTTTCTCTCTTTCCTTCCCTCCTCCTCACTCTTCTTTCTCTTTTTCCTTCCCTCCTCCTCACTCTTCTTTCTCTCTTTCCTTCCCTCCTCCTCGCTCTTCTCTCTCTCTTTCCCTCCTCCTCGCTCTTCTCTCTCTCTTTCCTTCCCTCCTCCTCGCTCTTCTCTCTCTCTTTTCCCTCCCCTCGCTTCTCTCTCTCTCTCTCCTTCCCTCCTCCTCTTTCTCGATCTCCTCTCCTGTCACAGCTGACGATCATCTTTAAGAGCTTCCAGGAGTGTGTTGAGCAGAAGATGTACCATGCAGAGACAGATGAGCTGCCGGGGGCCTTCGCTGACGGCTCGCGGAACGGGGGCGATCGGCAGGGAGCGAGCGCGCTGCGGGTGGTGGAGAAGGTTCCGGGCCAGCACGTGGAGATCCAGGCCCGATACATCGGCACCACCATCGTGGTGCGGCAGGTGAGTCTTTACCTGACACCTTAACAGCTGATTACGTGCACCTGCCATGAAAAGCCCAACGAGATGAGGTAAACTTTCCTGATTTTACCTGAAGAAATGTTCAGGCAGATATAGAGGATGGAGGCAGAGAGAGATATAGAGGTTAGCTGAATTAGATGGAAAAGTCACTGTAGAAATCACTGTGGGGAGAAACTCAGGAAATTGACTTACTCAGCTATGCTCATACTTTTACTTTTTGAAATGTGAAAATGTCAAAGGAATTAAAATTAATTCTGTTTAATTAATTCTCTCGCCGCCCCCCCAGGTGGGCCGCTACCTGACATTCGCGTGCGTGTTCCTGAGGAGGTGGCGACGGCTGCGGAGGAGGGCGATAACCAGGACCTGTACCTGTGTCTGCACGGCTGCCCGCTCAACCAGCGCATCGACTTCCGCACCTTCAGGGCTCCACCACCACCACCACCACCGCAACCAGCGAAGGCCAGCAGCCCAGAGCCCCACCCCACAGCTTCACCTACCAATCAGCGGCAGCCAAGTGCAGAGAGCGCCTCCCTGTGGAGGACCTGTACTTCCAGTCGTGCGTCTTCGACCTGCTGTCGTCCGGTGATGTCAGCTTCACCCTGGCCGCATATTACGCCTTCGAGGACGCCAAAGCGTTGCACTCCAACAAGGACAAGTCGCACATCTTCGAGCGGGCCGTGGCGGGCGGGGCTCCGGGTTTGGGGCGTGGCCCTGCTGTCTGTCACAGGCATGGCTCTGCCTCCTCACTCTGCTGCTGTGGATCCAGTGCTGCTCGGCACTCCTGTAGCCGCCATTTTGTTTGTTTGGTGTTTTTGTTTCGTTTTTTTCATCATGTGTCTTGTGGCCGTGACGGTGTTGGCTCCATGCCTGACCCTGGCCCCCCCGCTCTGTAACGCTGGGTGGGGGGGTGGAAGGGGCGCTGCTGGGCATCAGGGGCAGCCAAAAGTCACCCATCTGCCATCGTCCTTCTGTGTCCTCATCGTCATGCATGAATTCACCTGGGATAGAGGCTGCAGAGCTCTCCAGCTGCTGTTCTCTGGGTTGGACTGAAGGAGCTAGGTCTGTAAAGAAGATCTGTGGTTCTGGACGGTTGCCCAGATCAGAACGGCTCGGGTCAGGTTGGGTCCCTCACTGCCTGACGCATCCCTTGCTGTCTTGCAGTGCTACTCCTCTGGGGCCCCAGAATGCAGATGCAGTTCCCCTTTGGCCCAGCAGGGGGAGTAGAGGAAGTGACAGGAGTTTTCACTTCATCAGGACTGGAGTGATGTGGAGATCCCTGAGAGCACTCAGATGGCAGGATTTTCTGTGAGGGGGCGGTATGTGGAGAGCTCCCAGCCGGAAATCTGCCTGACTGATGAGTGCATTCTCTCTGGAGATTGTAGTTTGCTGTGAGTGTGAGTGTGCGTGTGAGTGTGTGTGTGTGTGTGTGTGTGCGCGTGTGTGTGCGTGTGTGTGAGCTGTGTGCGTGCATGCGTGCTTGCATGAGTGTGTGCGTGCGTGTGTGTGGGCTGTGTGTGTGTGTGCGTGCGTGTGTGTGAGCGAGCTGTATGTGTTTGTGTGTGAGAGTGTTGGACGGCTCTTTACAGAATGTTTTGTAAAATCTGATTGAAGTCCTCAGCAGAACCATAGTGGTGTCAGAGCTAGCTATGTCTGCCAAGACAACTGGCCGTCCAATAGGAATGCATCCTCTTCTGCAATCTTCCAATTACAGTGTCAGAATGACCTCCTGCACTGAAGAACATATGATGGCAAAAGCAGCTTATTAGGAACAGCTAGGCATGCCATATACTTCCTAAATCTGCCGGCAGTGTTTGTTCTGTTAGATTTTATTTTACTGGTGTCAGAGTGAAAGTTGATGTGTAAATTTATCTCAATGAAATAAGCTCTGAACAAACCCCACATAGTCGTGCGATCCTGACCAGCCCACGGTCCGATGTGGACAGGGGACATACCAAATCTGAATGCCCCAGGGTTGGTCACTGTAGTCCAGTCTGGCCATTTTTAGCAGGGTGTATTCAGTGTAAGTGAAAGTAGCAGCAGCAAAACTGACACACACACACGCACATGCACACACACGCACGTGCACACACGTGCCTCTGATAGCATCAGTGTTAGCATTAGCACAGCTAACTCCTTTTCACTGTCATCACTGCATTTTATATCATCGTCCTTTGTTTTATTTTCATCATTTCTGAGGCCAAGATGTCAGTTTGTTATTTAATGGGTGTGTGTGGGGGATTCACTGGGGTGGCCTCATCCTGTGAACACTCACACATCTTGCAAACAACTAGGCTGATGGATGTTGTTTGTGGGCTGTGTCTTTGCTAGTTCTAGCTCGCTAAAGCATTGTAGCTATAGTAGACCACATCAATGTACTGCCAGGTACAGAAGCAAGTAAGTGCAGAAATCTGATTGGCTGTTGACAGGCAGTGACCGTGAAAAGTTCATGAAGGGTCAAGGGACTGGGTGAGGGATGGGATTGGAGGAGGGGGTGGGGGGGGCCATGTGTGTCATTCGGGTTTTTACTTAGCGCTCTCCTCTGGACATTTTTACTTTCTGATATTTCTTTTGTTTGAAAAAGCATGGCACAGTTTAGGAGAAAAATTAACCTTCAGCCCAAATACTCACGAAATACGTTCACAAAAGTTTCATTGCCCAACACCATTGTCAAAGGACAGAATGTGATTCATCAGCTGAAAAATGTAAAAATGAATCCAGTGAGCGTTTGAGTGCTTACCTGGAGTAACTGACTGTCTAAGGGGCTTACACATTATTTACCAAGGGACTGAAGCTGTGCATCCTGCTCTAGCTTAGCCGAGCAGCCCAGCAAATGCTCAGCCTAATATATCTGCCAGAGGTTTTACAATCAACTGAATCTTTCTCTGGTGCATATGGGAACTCAGCAATAGTGCTGGCTGAAACGAGTCTGTTAGGGCGGAGCTGCACTCCACCATTAATCATAAACTTCATTGAACCAATCATAATGTTTTTGTCTTTTCACCGCCAATGCAGTTGTTAGTCCAAACCATTGAGACACTGATGGTTTTGGTAGCTTTGGTCCCATTTTTGGTTCAGTGAAACCTCTAACACTAACCAGCACCTCTGACCAGAAGCTCCTTGAACCCGGTGTTTGAAAACAGGGTGTTTGGAGAAAACGGGATGTTTGGGTATCAGGCATAGAGATGCACTTCCATTTCGTTACCTGAGGTGATCTGAGGAAACACAGCTGGCATCACTGCTCCTGGATAAATAAACCACACAAATGATTGTAACATTAACTCTTGTGTTACTGGATGTAATTTGTACTGTGTGTATGATATGTAGTTATTTCCATGTTTAATGTGTGACTGTACATACTTGTAAGATTGTGAGTTGAGTTGCTTATAAAATAGAAAATTCTGTGTTGTGTTTACCTGTTGTGTTAAAGTTGAACTTCACATTTTTCTGTGATGGCGGAGTAGGCAAATTTGACCTTTTCATTAAAAAAGGGATATTGTGAAAACGCAAATGCCACATGAACTGTAAAACACAGGGAAACGAAAGCACAGTCTGCTCATTTGGGAGGGGCTGTGATTAGGTTGTTGGACAGGGCCTCACAGAGCCTGACATCAGTGTTTTCTCAATCTCTTTCGTATCAAATTCAGAAAATGTCACCTTCTTGTAAATAGGATTTTCCACTTTATCTTAAATTTGGAGAAAAAAGGAAGACCACTCTCAAACCAAATTGGAACACAAAAATCGCCTGAACCCTGGAAAGGGTGTGGCTGTAGTGAGCTCACCATAACTGACAAGTTTGAACCAATTAGAATGTACTCTCTACAGAAAAAAAAGGCAATGATTGGTCCTGGTCAGTGATGTCACTGATGGCTTTTGGAGGCTCTGCCCATTTCAGGCATGATGCATTTGAGAACAGACTGACAGCATTTCTTTATTTTTTTATTTTGGGGTGGGGTGGGGTGGGGGCAAGCCATCAACAAAGACATGGAAAATGGAGAAATTTGGATTTGTGATGTTCATCTTTTTGATGTTTTTTTTTTAAAGAAGCACTTTATGTTTTGATTTTTTTTCATAGCTCTTATTTGGTTGGAAAGTGATTGTGAATACTGATCCTCAGATGTGTTGCTGGAATAAAAAGGTGAAATCCAGCGAGATCTATGGAGAAGACAGGACTGGAGTTACTCAAAGATCACGTTTTTTTGGGTGGAAAGTGGGGTGACATCAGCTGTGTATATACTGTAAATTATTTATTGAGGAAATGAAAGTGTCTGTTTTTTGGAAAGTGTTTCTTCAGGCTCTTGTTTTCATTGCCTCAATTTGGGTTGCCATGTTTGAAGCAAACCCATCCTGAAGGGTTGAGCTTTAATGCATTTACACCCTCCACAGCACTTCACACACATAAAGGTGCATTTTAAACTGTGAACAATGTGAGGTTTATATAGTGGATTAACCTCATTCTATTTGCATAAGGTGTGCCATACAAAACGCCAACCATAAGTAATCTATCCAAAAAATGATGGATTTATGGACAATGTGTCTTATTTTAAAGATATACTAATAATAAAATCCCCATGACCTGAAGGAGAAAATTCTTCACTCACTGCAGCTGGGTTCAAACTGTGAAGTTGGGATGCCACCTGGTGGCCAAAGAAAGTCACAAAAAGTGTAGTCCTGCAGTGGTGTCTCCCAAGCGGTTACAGTAGCTGGGAAATAACGAGTCGGATGCCCGTGAAGGATGGCTGGTCCTGACACCCTGGAGCTTCTAGATTTCCAATAATGTAACATTCTAACTGATATAGTCTACCATACCGTATGGTAAATTTACCATACCGTAAATAGTTATAAGGCAGAGACGGACCAAACCGACATCAGAGAACCAGCAGAGACTGCTTACTGGGTCAGGGCCTATGTGCTTACGGATTCTCTCCAATATTCCAGTGTCTCCAGGCGGGTGTCTTTAGTCATTTGACCTCTCAGCAAAATTCACACATCTCATCGCCCTTATTCTGTAACTGGTGGCCAAATCGTCAGCCAGTCAAATGCTGAAATTTGGCTACGATGATGGAAGTGTCCGACGCATCCTCTGGTATGACCCGTGTTGAAAGCTGGACTGAGCTTAAAACCACATGATTAATACTAAAAGATTGTGTGTATGTAAGGTATGAATTATGAACAAATAATGTGCTGCATCTTCATGAAAGCATAACTGCCAATCCTGAATAAATGAAATGATGGTGGCAGTGCCATAGGAAGCAGGTGGAATTTAAAATGTGATTTGGTTTAATCTGATGTTTCTCTTCCATGTCCTTCCTACATCCCTTTTCATGTTGAAGTTTAGAATGATTTTGAGAATAAAATGATTTTGATTCCCCCGTACCCAAACAAACTTCACAAAGAGCCATAATCACTGCTCAAGCCAGTTTCGTAACGTAGGAAAATTTAATGTATATAGGCCTATAAACAACATATTTACAGCAACAATTACGTGGACAGTGGCTTTCGCACAAATATAAATTATTTAGACTGGTTTCTTCAAAGTTTGCCCTCAGAGAAGAATACACATCCAAGGAAACAAGGAGCAAAAAAAAAGAAAAAATCCCCTTGGACAGGGATGCCCATCTCCCTGGTTACGGTTGCCCATGGTTCTCTGTGCAATGCTTCACTTCCTCACACATCTTTGGGACTATTCATGATTCAACACAAATGACAAAATCCACACCCCCAAATTCCACCCTCCCCAAAACCCCACCCTGTTCTCACATTCTTGGCTCAACAGGCCTTTTACACCAAACCCGGAAATGTTTTCTAACATTTTCACAATGATTTAATACTGCTTCCCCTCTGTGTTTTATTTTTTTGACAGTGACATCTGTACAGTCATACACACACACTCACACACACACAGGCTCATGGAAGAGTAAGGCACAGCTGGAGAAGCAGAACACACTGTGGGACTCGCTGGGCTATGGCACTCGAGCCTCACCCCACATTTACTCATCAAAACTCCCCAGACCGTTACAAACACGTTGGCATAATCATGGTTCTGCTCGTCGCTCAAAAGGCATAATTTACATATATTAAACTCTTGAGAAAATGAACACGTTTTTCAATACTCTGTAATATGCGACACAGATTTCATGTTACGTCAGTTCATAAATGGTAGAATACTTTTAGTGCAAGACTGGCACAAGTTCCATAGTTCTTACCGACTGTGGAAATAAAAAGTATAGTTCAATTACTCATCCATTGCACCCTGGGGTGAAAAGGTCAATTAAAATAGCTTAATTGCAGCTGTAGTGTTTGAAGTCCATTTGATCCTGGTCTGAGTTAACTTTAAAATACTGACAAGACCAAGAAAATATAACACGCCATTTATCTGATGGCCACTAGGGGGCTGTCCACCCTACAGGCCGAACACAGATAGGATTAGGTCAGCAGCCAGAGACTGGTCTGCTTACCTACAACTTTGATAATCACCATGTGTGGGGAAGGGGGGGGACTTTTTTTGGCAGGTCACACTGGGCTCTTAAAATGCTAATTCTGAGCTACACTGGCCTGCCTCTTTCTGACCCACCATGAAAAAATAAAGGTGTTTTTTATCTGGGAAATCATACCTACACATCCTGCCCCTGTTAATGCCGCTCAAATCCTTAAATACAGTTCAGCTTTTTGGCATTTGCTGAGCCGGGAGAACATCAGTGTACCGTCTTTTTTACACCAGTGGAGGGAGATGAGTTTGGGGGAAAAAAACACCACAACATAAAAAACCACTGCTTTGGGAAGACCAACAGAAAAAAATATATATCTGTATGTATGTATGCATGTCCCTCAACATTTAATATCTTTCAAAAGATAGGCCAAGTGAGTGAGGCACTTTCATACTTGTAACCAGTCTTAACTGTGAAAGTGAAGGCAATGAACTCTCCCGCAGAAACAGTCCATGGGACTAACCACACTTTCAGATTCTCACACCCGCAGTGGGAGTGAACAGCGAACAGGAGGGCCTTTCCGCCGAGCCGAGCCCCACCAAAGATCCGGAACATTCCCTCACCTCCGCAGTCAGTCCTCACCTTTTCGGCGGAATTCCACAAGAACACCTTTCCCCATACCTGGAGTTCGGTCTGCGGCCAAACACACACAGTACCACAGTCACATTTAAAGCACACACAGGGCCAGGAGCGGGGAGGGGGGTACTGCTGGTAAACGGTGCTCACGTCTTCCCCACCCCCCACCAAGGGAAGTCACTCAGCCACATGGGCTGAGAAAGTCGCTACACAGCGCTGAGAAAAGGCGGGAAAAATGGGGCCCTGGAGCAACGGCCCTTTCCCGCCGAGTGAGCTCTCCTGCTCCCTCACCTTCCTGCTTTAACTGCCCTCCTGCTTTGGGTCAGTTTGTTTGTTTGTTTGTTGTTTGTCCAGCATGACTATGTCACGCTGGGCGCGCTCAGTCCCCCCGCCCCCCCTCCCCTCAGGCAGGTGGGGGGGCCTGTTGGGCCGCGGCCCCACCCCTCATGTCTTACGGCTGTTCCAGTTGAAGTCCACGGGGGCGTTTTTGGGCTCTGCGGTCCTTTCGGGTGGAGATCGGGAATCATGGGGGGAGCGTTGGGCCTGGGGGGACCGGGGATCCAGGAGCGGGGGGGGTTTGTGCTCGCCGGGGGGCCCGGGCTTGTCCTGGTGGAAGCTCCGGTAGTGTTCTGGCACCATGGAGCCATGGTTCGGCTGGCCCCGGTGATCCGGCATCCTCCGGAAGTCCTGCCCATGAGCGCCGCCCTGGTGGTAGTTCTGGGAGCGGAACTCCTCTGTGCGCCTCCTCTTTGGGTCCGGATGCCTGCAGCAGGACAAAGACAGCGTTTAACGTCTGGTGTCCCTCCAGGACCTGCAGATACCATTTCTGTGATTCACACAGGCACAAATAACACCCACTGCATCCACAGCCGCGCTCCTCACCTGTCATAGTAGTCACGGTGACCACGGTGGTCCCGGTCGTTGCCGTACTGGTCGTAAGGCCTCTTGCGGTAGTTTCCGGAGCTCCTGTAGGGGTCGTTATGGGGACGGCGGTCTCCGTAGTGATGGTCCTTGTAGCGGTGCTGGTCGTACTGGTGATGGCGGTCACCCTGCCAGGACTGGTTACTGTTGCCAGGATAACTGTACTTCCGGTCTCTCTGCCATTCGCTACGATCTGGGTCAGGTGACAGGAAAAGCACTACCATTAGCTGCTTTAGTCGCTCTCAGTGTGTGGCATCTCGCCAGACTGGGTTAATGGATTTAGAAGCAGTAATATGAAACGCTGTTGTGACTACGGTGAGTGTCATCTCCGCTTGAAAGCATAATGTATCGCGCGGAAGCACTGATCTAGGATCAGTTTTGTTATTGTAGCTCATGTCTAGATCAGCACGTCTGCCCTTTGGCCGGCTCAGGTAGGAGATGAGGCGTTCTCTCTCACCATCGTTCCCAAAATGCCTCTTGTTGGGCTGGCTGTAGGACTCCCTGTGGTGGCCCCCAGGGGGGGGCGGCTGGGGCGGATGGGATTTCTGGGGGGGCTGGGAGTCCCGGCTGGAGCCGGAGGGTTCAGGCCTGGACGGCTTCTTCCTGCTGGAGGACTCCTCCTTCTTCTTCTGCTCTTTCTGCAGGGAGGAGAGAACATGAGTGTGCTTCATATACTAAATATGCTGACAAACTGATGAGAGATTTAATGGGGAACTGCCGATGAGGAACACACTTGATAAAATAAGTTGAGCAATTCAAAGTCTTGAGCTTGTCTGATAATTTTGACGCTGTAATGAGAGCTGAAATCATATACTTCAGGGCTGTAACTTAAATTATTATTAACTACTATATGAATTCTGAGATAATGATGTTGTTTAAAAAGTAAATGTTGTTTAGGAAGTGTGAGAGGCATAAGCAGAGTCTTTTGGGAAGGGCGGGCCTCTCACCTCTTCCTCCTGTGATCTCTTCTTCTGCGCCATCTTGTACAGCTTGTGTAGTTTCCTGGCCCCAAACTCCGTGAACTTGGACACGAAAATCCACAGGTTCCTGCCGACAGGTTCAACAGCCAATCACTCATAAACATCTCCCAACACTTATCTGTGTTAGACGCATGCATGTTACTGTGTCACTGGCATGTTTTTAGTATGTACTGGATATGACAGCATGTGATACATGCAAGATAGCATCTGACAGTAGCATGTTCTTCAGCACCTGTCAGTATGTTATGCAAACATGCCATTAGCATAGAGTGCGTGTGCCATTAGTATGTAACATGTGTGTGCTGTTAGCGAACGGCCTATGCATTCGATTAGTGTAGCGTGTGTGTGTGTGTGCGCTGTTAACGTGTAGTGTGTGTGCTATTTTCATGTAGTGTGTGTGTGCTGTTAAGTGTGTAGCACGTGTGTTGTTAGCGTGTAGTGGGTGTATGCCTTCAGCATATAATGCATGTGTCCTGTGGCATGTGGTGTCTGTGTGCGGTTGCGTACCGACGCCAGGTCTTGACGTGCTCTGGGTCGCTGTAGGCCTTCAGGCACTCGGTGATGCGGTCTCCGATCTTCAGCAGGCAGGTGCGTGTGTGCTGCAGCTGCTCCTGCACTGAGAGGCCCTCGTCAGGTTTATCCAGCTGCTTCAGCGCCTTCTTCACTGGCCTCATCCTCTCCTTACACTGAGAGACAGGACAGAGAGATCAGCACCAGCACACACACACACACTGTGCCTGGTCAGGGTCAGTGTGGGAATAATGTGATTGGTCAGAGTCAGTGTAAGGGTGATTTGATTGGCTGAGGAGAGCAGGACTGGGTGGGACTCACGATGCTGAAGGTCTCCTGGTCGAGCTCATCATCCTCATCGCCGATGGGGACCGGCTCACTCCCCGCAGTGATGTGCACTGGGCCCTGCTGCTTCTTTCCCCGAGAGCCTGCTTTGGCCTGCAAACACACAGTAACAACATGTTAATAACATGCTTAGGCACATTAACAACTTAGTGACATGTTAATAACATATTTGCAGCATGTTAACTATGTATTGGCTTCTTTAACATATTATTGACATGCTTACAACAATAACAACACAGTGACAATGTAATAACATGTCAATAACACATTTATAGCAGTGATGTGTCACTGACAACCTCACAATAAAATCATCACAGTGATTTCACATAAATATTTGCGTTACTAAAATAAACAATAACTACTAAGCACAAATTCATATAACCACAAATCGATTTAAGGGCATTTAAAAACTCATCAGCATCATTTTACCTCTACATTAACCACATAAAACATTAAAGTATTTAAAATCTACACCACGTTCCTGAACAGCAATACTATAAATAGTAGAACTGTGTTACTGCAATAGTGCTGCACGACTCAATACAGCAACACAAAGTTGGTAGGAGATGGAGAAATTCAAGTGTTTTCAGTTAAGATGATGGATTTTTTCCTGTCAGAAACAAAATACACACATGGAGCTGGTGTTTCACAGCGCAGGATGGTTTTGATTTTAGCACACAAAGCAGACAGCTGGCCAGCTGTGCTCGCAGGGCAAGGTGAGAATCATCGTACGCAGTGCAATCAGGGGCTAACATACCTTTTCCTTTTTTGGCTTGGAGCGCTTTTTATCTTTCTCTCCCTCCTTCTCCTTCTTGGGAGTTCCCTGTTTCTCCTTGTTCTCTTTATTATCCTTCTTTTTCTGTCGCTTCTTGCTTGGGCTCTTGTCCGATCCTTCATCCTGGTGGGGAAAAAAGGACACATTAAAAAGACAGTAATTAGAACCACTAATCTTCCCTGGATGAGCCAAACAGATTCAAATATTCTGCACATTAAAATATGGCTAGCCTAGCACTGAACAGTACGAGTTCTGCACATTAAAGCAGGGCTAGCCTAACATTAAAATATGGCTAGCCTAGCGCTGAACAGTAAGAGTTCTGCACATTAAAGCAGTGGTAGCCTAACATTAAAATATGGCTAGCCTAGCGCTGAACAGTACGAGTTCTGCACATTAAAGCAGGGCTAGCCTGACATTAAAATACGGCTAGCCTAGCGCTGAACAGTACGAGTTCTGCACATTAAAGCAGTGGTAGCTCAGCGCTCAGTGTGTTTGGCCTGGTCTGAGCAGGCCTTCCTGTGCAGGTGAGACAGGTGTAAAAGCAGGGCGCACCTTGACCTCTCCCTCCTCTGAGGGAGCGTCGGACAGGCGCGGGGAGGCGATGTCGTTCCCATGCTCATCTTTGGGCGCTTTATTCTCCTTCTTCACCCGCGGCTTCCTTTTCTTCGCTTTGGTCTACATGGAACACGGGAGAGAGACATCTTAGTGTTAACGATGAGAGCGCTGAGTGAGAGAGAAACCGCACAGCATGCTAATCTGCAGTGGCTGACCTCGTCCCCCGGTTTGGAGACGTCCTTGCTCTCCAGCTCTTTCTTCAGCATTTTGAGGAGGTAGTCTGCCCTGGACTGCAGCTGTTTGGCCTGGGGCTTTTTATCCGGATCGTCCGGAAGAATCTGCACAAACGAAGACGACAACAACAGTGCGCATTAACTGGCTGCAGCATAACTGAGCGTGAAATCAAAGCCAGACTCTGCTCTCTCGAGCTGCGTCGGCTCTTCTCTTAACCTACAGTCCACCAGTCACATTCAGACTTTTCTCAGCCAGCGTCATGTACACTCAATTCACACAATTCAGCCCATCTGTTACTGAAATCACACAGATGCAGCAAAACTGATTAGAATCTCCAAAGGCGAGTGCCTCAGAAAGATGTATGCATTTTGCTATCTGTAACCGTGCAAAGCAGAAAGCTCTCCCCAACACACGCTGCATTGTTCTAGCTCAGTGTGCGGTGACCAAAACACCACTAGCTGAGCCTGTCTCCATGGGAACAATGACAAAGTAGAAGAGGGGATCCCTGGATTGTCATGGTAACATCAGGGCGAAGTCACAGGAAGTGGCTAAATATGCCTATAAAAAGTAGGGGAGAGTGTAGGATGGTGCTGGGGGGGTCTGGGTTAGTGTGGGATGGTGCTGGGGGGTCTGGGTTAGTGTGGGATGGCGCTGGGGAGGTGCTGGGTTAGTGTGGGATGGTGCTGGGGAGGTCTGGGTTAGTGTGGGATGGTGCTGGGGGGTCTGGGTTAGTGTGGGATGGTGCTGGGGGTCTGGGTTAGTGTGGGATGGTGCTGGGGGGGGGTCTGGGGGGATGGTGCTGGGGAGGTGGGTCTGGCGCTAGGGGAGGTGCTGTAGGTTAGTGTGGGTGCTGGGAGGTGTGGGTTAGATGGTGCTGGGGGTCTGGGTTAGTGTGGGATGGTGCTGGGGGGTCTGGGTTAGTGTGGTGGCTCCACCTCACCTTGCTGCCCAGTTGGAGGTCAGGGTCTGTCTTGATCAGGTCCCAGTTCCCATAGCCGTGCTCATACACACCCAGGAGCAGCTGCACGTCATCCTCCACCTCCCAGTCCACGTCGAAGTGGGGCACCTTCACACGACACGTCAGGTGGAACCTGCGCACAGCACGGAGACACACCCCTTTTACACAGCCAGCCAATCACACTCCACCGCGAGACCTCTGCGGCTGCTGCTCATGCTCTGTGGGATGCTCGTGTCGTGATGGTGGTATTTACTTGCTCCTCTCCGCAGGATTCAAAGCTTTGTGCAGAGGCTCGAACTCCTCCTCATGCTGAACGATGGATTTGGCGTTGACCTGCACCCCAGAGATCTTTATGTTGATCCCTCTGCGTTTCCCAGGACCCTTTGCTGCAGGGAGACAGACACTGAGTCAGGCCCAGACAGATGTGAAACACTTCACTGTGGCTATTCAGGAGCTACGCTGCCCCTAGAGGCGAATGTGGGGACTTGCACTCAAGTTCCCTCACCCCCTCCGTCTGTCTCTGCTTCCCTCAAAATAACATGTCCCTTCACTTTAGACTCTTAATTCTGTCCGTCTTTCATCCATGAATGCTTTCTCCTTTTCACAAAACTCATAAATCCCACTGTCCCACCCCCCCCCCCTCACCCTCGTTGGGGTTGTCCTTCATCTGTTCCTCGTGCTCCTGTACAGCGGTCACGCAGCTGCTGTGCACCAGCTCCCCAAGCCGCTTCAGATCCGCAACAGACTTATCCACCAGCTCTGCGTCACGCGCAATGGCCTCCAGCCTGAGAACACACACTCACTGCTTTACACACCTTTATACACACACACATGCACACAAACACACACACACTCACTGCTTTTCACACCTCTGTCACACACACACCTTTACAAACAGACATACACACACATAGCTTAAAACACCTCTCTCACACACACACATCTTTACAAACAAACATGCACACTGCTTTACACACCTCTCTCTCGCGTACATACACCTTTACACACACACACACACACACACACACACACACACACACACACAAAATGTGTAGCTCAAAATTACCTTTCCAGAGGAGCTCCAAACTTCTTATAAGCCTTGATGAACCTGAGAAAGAGAAATATAAAATGTAACCTAGTCCTCATGGTCATATACCAAACTTGTCAGTACTTTCACAGCTGGTCTATCCGTGTGCTGGATAATCCAATGAGAAACAGTGTGCCAGTGAGATACAGCAGTCTATTCTGGCTCCCCCTAGTGGACACATGCAGTAATGGCAGATACCACTAACCTGCGGATCTCTGCGTCGGTGAATCCCTCCACATTGTTTTTGCGTGCCCGTGGCCTGCCCCGCCTCTTCGGCCTCTTGTCATCATCGCTGTCATCTGTCTCGCTGTCAGACCCTGATGACCTGTTCTTCAGCTTAGAGCCAACATCGCTGTCACTATCATTGGCCTGAGACTGGAGAAACCACACAACACCAGTCACCACTCAGGTAATGCACCTGTGCGTCACACACATGTAATGCACCTGTGCGTCACACTCAGGTAAAGTACCACCTGTGCGTCACACTCAGGTAATGCACCTGTGCGTCACACTCAGGTAAAGTACCACCTGTGCGTCACACTCTGGTCAAACCACACGCTTTCCCCTAGTCCCCATCAGCCCCTCCCACCCCCGTGTCCCACCCTGCTCACCTTCTTGTTGGAGCTGCGGCTCCTTGGTAGCATGTAGATGTCCTCCATCTCCTTCTGCTTCTCCTCCTCCTCCAGCCGCCTCCGCTGGTCCTCCGGGATGATGTCATCCCAGTCCCGCACGGGCGGGGCCTCCAGCTCGGGCATGCTCTCCTCCATGGTGGAGAAGTTTGCCACCTGCAGGAGATGCAGCCATTTCAGTACAACTCGGATGTTCACAATGAGCATGATGCTGTACAACCTCACAGATACGCACATACTCCAACATTCATTAACTCTGAACATGAAACCACAGTACACATTATTTAAAGAAAATGGCACCTTTATTGATTGGAATCATCACTTAAGAGAACACATTTTTATCTAATTATTTTAAAGAGGCTACTCTCATTACGTAGCCATTAATCTCCATTTCAATGAACAAACCATCAAACCAATAGTATTATCACCTGCCAACTTTCTAGGAACACATAATATGCACTTATACCTAAACTGAATTTACTTTCCCACATCAGTGTAGATGCCCATAAATCCTTCACAGACCCTCATAAGACCCTAGTTGGCAGCCCCTGGTCTAAGCTGTGGGAGTAGGGGGACAGAATTTTGGATCGACGCGAGCAGACTCTGCCCCATCCCCCCCCACGCCCCCACCCCCAGGACTCCTAATCACCTTAAACTGGGATAGCAGTTCATCAGTGGCACTGCTTCCCTGGTCACTCTCTCTGGTCTCAGCCAGACGCAGGATCTCATCAATGTCCATTTCCTGTAACAGGGAAAACCATCAACTACCAACAATGAGGCACTTCATTATAGAGGATGAACCGAAATAAAAATAATGGATTTAAAAATACCAATAATGATCAATGACTAGTTTGAACGGATACACTCAATTTCATTTTATTCTTTTCACTGAAGTAGAATAGACCTCCCTCAACTCTACCAAAAGCATTTTTTTCTCCATAATGGTAAGTTTTTTTAAATTGGTTGCTTGATCACATGACGCACCTGCGGTTCTGACTCCTCCCCCTCCGGCTCTTTGAAGAGCTCCTCCGCCCCGAACTTCAAAATGGCTGTCAGCTCCTCCTTGTTAAACGGGTTTGAGCTGTGAAACGTGGGAAAACAGGAGCATGACTTAGAGTCTGGACGGGAGAACTGTAGATCAGAAGTGTGCACACGTGTGTGTGTGTGAGTGTGTCTGTGTGTGAGACTACAATTATGTGACAGGTAACTGACTGGTAAACTATAGGACACCCATGGGGGTACAGCAAAGAGCCAACCCTGTCCAGAGACACACCCCTACATTGTTACCACCGTGACAAGGACACGTTAACTGCTTCACATTTCCTGTAACTGGTCAGCTGACATCCAGCGGAATGTAGGCCCTACTGCAAGCTCAGCGTATAACTAGCTAGTTAGGTAGATGATACAGACGCATTAAATTCAGTTCAGTATCTTTTACCATTTCGCAAGCTATTCAAGGGTACCTAGCTAGCTAATTACACACTGAACCTATAGTAGGGTCTACATTTCACTGGATGTCAGGAAGGTGACACAGACATTACATTTAGTTCAATGTCCTTTATCCTTTCACTAGCTATGGAAGGTGATCCAGTTCCCAACTGCTTTACGATCTAGCCTGCTTGGTAGTTAGCAAAGTAGGTTGATAGCTATCCCTGATAGTTCCCAAACTCCCACACAGGTGCTTGCGATCGCTCTGTTTGCTCACTTCGAGGTGCTTGAGCTGTTGTCCAGTACGGTCCGTCCGGTCGTGTCCATTCTCTGGATGACCAGATGGTCCAACACCATCTTCTTCTTGGCCCTCTCTATGATGTCTTCTTCTACCGTTCCCTTGGTTACCAGACGATAAATATTCACCTGCAGGGAAAAACACCTGTTACAACCTTGGCGCTTTCAGGAATTCACCCCTTCTTCTGTGAGGTATCAGGAAGGAGAGAGGGAGACAGGCCATTATCTGGTATTTGATTGGTCCAGGGAATGCATCACCTGCTTCTTCTGGCCAATCCTGTGAGCCCTGGCCTGTGCCTGAAGGTCGTTCTGCGGGTTCCAGTCTGAGTCAAAGATGACCACCGTGTCCGCAGACGCCAGGTTGATGCCCAGCCCACCGGCTCGCGTGGACAACAGGAAGCAGAAGTCCTGAAACATGGAGGTACTTCCTGTTCTCAAAGGGGTTGATTGCTCGCTTTACACAGAAGAATATGGTGTGAACCTCCCTGACAATTAAATGCTAAGATCACAAATTCAACACAAATTAAAGGCCTTCTGAAGTGTCCTTATTCATGAGAAACCTTCAGACCCAATGTGTACATCAAGACCCATCAACTATTATTATTATATAACTAAAATTATTTATACACAGGTATAGTATCACTGACAGAAACTAATAAGCAATAATCATTTCACTTGACTAAAATAATACAATGACCTATTTTTGAAAATGAAACCCAGGTCATTTATTTACGCACTCCACTGCAGACAGAAAAAATGTGCCTTTCTCATTTTTAAATATGACATCTCTCTGTGGCACTTTTCAGAGCATCACTGTGAGAAAGATATCATGTCTCAGTTGAAGCATGTGCATAAACACAAGCCTCAAAATAGTCCCAGAGAGCATGCTGTCCACCTCCATATCTCAGCAACCCGCTCCACCGAACTCTGCTTAAGGGAGCAGGAACAGAGCATACTTCTGTGTAATCCTTAGCATATGCTATTGTGTATATCCTGAGTGCAAACAGATGGCTCTTGTTTGTCACATGAAGTGGAGGTGCTAATCGTTTGTGGAGTGCAGCATGCGCGTGTTCTGAGACCTAGCTTTCCTGCTGCAGACGTCTGTAAGGAAATACTCTAAGAAGGCGTCATGCTGCAGCCCTTTAACACTGACCTGCAAGATATCAGTTTCAATGCTACACATTTTTCTGTTTATCAAATAAGACCAAAGCAATGCAAATGAAAGGGCGTATCACTACATACCTCTGAGCCTTCTGCATTAAAGTGGTCAAGTGCCTGCTTCCTTATCTCTCCTTTTATCGATCCGTCCAAGCGCTGGGGGGAAGAGGTTCAGTTTCGCACCGAAAACAGACTCCTGAGTGACCTCACTGTGCAAAGTGCTGCTCAACACGGAGGTCTTAGCTCAAGCCCAAACAGCGATCCTCTCACAGAAAAGCAGCACACATACCTGCGTGTTAGTCAGGGCATAATTGCGGCTAAAACCTTAGCTTGGAGACACGTGCTGCTACCTCCGGGGCTACCCACTGCTGCCAGTCCCCATTAAAAATAACTGCAGAATAAAAATAACCGTGGGCACCATCAGAGTCCACCAGGCATGTGCCCTGCTGCTCTGACACACGATCCCCGAAACGCCACAGTCAACAACCCCAGCCCTGCTCTTTAAAACGGCCCCCTGCCCCCTGATCCGACGCACCTTTCCCTCTACTGCCCTCTGCAAACCGTCTGCACTTACGCCACAATTATTTCTGCTTACAAACACTGAAAAAACCCTTTATATGCTGCTCATAAAGCTGGACAATTTCCTTTGGCTATTTCGGCTTCAGCTTGTTTCACACCATGCCATCTCGCAGCACTCTGGGTTAGTTAGTCACTTGATAAGTATGTTCGATAGGAGTGCTGAAAGAGCAGTCTGTAAATGGAGAATATAAGTGCATTCACCTGATTAATTGCAGCGATAGTTCAAGCAACATTCCCAGTCCAGTGGGCACATATTCTAAATCACCTACTCCCCAATGCACGGTAATTAAACTAATGTGAGCTAAAACAACACTCATGAACACAAACAATGCAGTCATAATAAGCTCTGACATTTTTTAACAATTACCATAACCAAAACCCCACAATGCAATCACATAAAATAATTAGTTAATTACATAATTTTGAAATTACAGTTAATGTAGGATGCTCCTCTAGAGGTGGGCACGGGTACACCTGAAATGTGATGCTCTCTCTGCAGATATCTGTGTCTCTGTACCTGGAAAGGGTAGCGTTTGAGGGCCAGGTATTCTGCCAGGATGTCCAGCATTCTGACCATCTGTGAGAAGATGAGCACGCGGTTCCCTCTCTCTCGCAGTCGGGTCAGCAGCTTGTCCAGCAGAACCAGTTTACCACTCCCCCGCACCAGATTCTGCAGCAGAGCAAGGAGGAACGGTCACTCACCCAAAAAGTCACTCACATACAAACCATCACACTTATGCAAACATAAAAAGTCACTCAAGCACAACAGTCACTCAAACGCAAACCATCACATATATGCAAGCGTTCACTCATGTGCAAACGGTCAGACACATGCAAATGGTCACTCGTGCACGAACGTTAAGTTACACAAACGCAAACACTCATGCATGTGGTCATGCAGACAGATCACAGAGCTGCACACTGAGCTAAAACATTAAGGATAAAATGTTAAGACCTGATTTCCACCCTCTCATTTCTACCCCATCATTTCACTCCTTCCTTACAGACTGCCAGCTAATCCCTCATTCGCTATATTTACCCCAAATGGACTGGGCACAGGCAAACCCCTCAGGGCTGTGTAGGCCCCAGTATTTAGACAGCCCTCTCTAGCTGGCACGCTACAGCACCAGCGCCTTGCAGGACTCAAACCCGCAGCTCCCCAGTGCTTTGCCCACCTGCAGGTGCTCCTGCTGGGTGTTGCTGTCCCCGTCCTCTGCCTGCTTGATGAGGAAACCATGGTTACAGCACTTCTTCAGCTCCATGACGATGTTGAGGAAGCCGGAGGAGCTGCCGCGAGTGCCCTTGGACAGGGCTCTGTAGTTCCGTGTCAGGATCCACCTGCAGGGGGCAGGCTAACAATCACTGACCTGAAATCCTCAATACTACATGCACAATGCCAAGATCCACTACGATGACATATTCAAAACTATATGTGACACACTAACACTCACCAAATACAAAACTATAAATACTATAAGCACTATGGTAACTTACTACCCCCAGCATGTTTAAAATACCAAATATTAAACATACTACACTCGTATGAATTGTGCACTGACGTGTATCGGACTGACTATTACAAAATGTAAAATGCTTACTGTGGACCTACGACCTGTATACGAGTAACTAATATGACAATTTATTATAAAATGTGTAAGGGTTTCAAACATGGCATTTTACTGGGTGTGGCTGCAGTTTAGGTGTGCAAAGAGGTTTAAGAGGTTGAGCAGGTTTCAGTGCAAGTAGCTTTGGGTCTACCAACAGGTACAGAGGGTGTGAGGAAGTTTAGATGTGAGCAGATTTCACGACATGAGCAGATGTAGAGGGTGTGAGCAGATTTCACTGTGTGAGCAGGTGCAGAGGATGTGAGCAGGTTTGAGCTCAGGGGTGAGCGTGTTCTCATGTGTGGGCAGGTTTCACTGCTCGAGCAGCAATGGTTGGATGTGAGCAGGTGTGTGAGGTGCTCGTACTTGTAAAACTGCTTCTGCTGCGCGGTCATGTCGACGCGTAGGATCTGCTCCACCTTGGCGGGAGTGACTTCTCCACGTCCTTCTTAACGCGACGCAGCAGAAAGGGCTCCAGGACCTTGTGCAGGCTCTGATAGCCGTTATCCCTGCCCTTACCATGCTCGTCCTCAAAGTCCTCCCAAGACTCGAACCTGCAGCCGACACAACACGCACACCTCATCACTTAGCGGTTCTTTAGTATCATCCATTTACACTTACACTTACATACAGGCCTTTATCAGGGGCTCTTGTGCAGAAAGACTCACTACAGTGCAACAAACATGTATAAGCAATGAACAGAAATGACATCATGCTGCTAGGGACACATCCAATAATAAGAGTCAGGAAAAAGTCTCATTAAAACAGAGGAAAAGGATTAAAATGAGCTTCTCCTGTTCAACACATCTGTAATCATCAAACTAATACTTTACATCATTCCAAAACAGGAACTGCATATTTACTCTTCTTCATAATGTGTGATGGGAGATGCATTATGGGTAGTGTAGTCCCTTACTTGTCAGGCATGAGGAAGTGCAACAGAGACCAGAGCTCTTTGAGTGAGTTCTGCAGGGGCGTTCCCGTGATCAGCAGCCGATGATTGGACCTGAAATCCATCAGAGTTTTGTACAGCAGGGAGTCGTCATTCTTCAGCCTGTGGGCCTCGTCAACACCCAAGAAGGCCCAGTTTATATTACCCAGAACCCCCTGCAGAGACAGATGGAAGCAGGAAGTGGAAACTTTTTCAGAAAGACTAATTGTAAAAGTAACACCCCCACATTTATTCCATATTTTATGAGCAAGACAGCTACATCACATCTGTAATATGTACAAGAACTTGCATCACAAAACATGGGAATAACTTTCAGCAGAAAATGTGAAAATTTACTTTTATGGCTAATACTATCACTGACAATTTCTGGACATGGATTATTATGTAGCAGAATATTCAAACTACAGAAAGTACCATATCAGCTCAGACACATCAGGACGAGTCCAGTGGGTGTTCAATTTAAAGAGTGGGGAGCAGCGACAGCAGAACTGAAATTAAGAATTATTTACTGAAATTCCCACACACCTTGTCTTTCAGTAGAATTTCATAGGTGGTCAAAAGTGCATTGAAACGTATCCTTTTCGTCTGTTGGTTTACCCACTCATAGTCCCGGATCTAAAAAAAAAAAAAAAAAAAAGAGGAGAGAGGAAAAAGAAAAATGAAATAATGAAATAAAGAGTAGACACACAGCTCTTCACAGGTCTGGGAGGGGTGTGATAAGGAGATGACTGCGTGTGCGGCCGTACCGTCTTCCTGCTCATGACGTCCCCCAGGTACACCACCACGTTCATGTCAGGAGCCCAGGTCTGGAACTCCCTCTGCCAGGAGGTGAGGGTGGACAGGGGCACCACCACCAGGAAGGGCCCGTACAGCTGGTGCTGGTGGAACAGGTAGGACAGGAAGGAAATGGTCTGGATGGTCTTGCCCAGGCCCATCTCATCAGCCAGGATCACACTGTTACACCTGAGGCACAGAGAGAGAGTCCCATCCCTCATGTCAGAACCACCACCAAAACCAGTGCCTTTAAACTGCAGGAGGCGCTCTCAGGATTCACCCCCGATGCTCACAGCTCACCATGGCAACTCAATCTCCCTCTTTCTCCTTCTGTCTCTCTCCTCTCAACTCTGCTTCTCTCTCACCCTCTTTTCTCCTTCTGTCCCTCTCTCTCACTAAATCATTAATTCCATATTTTTTGCATTTCATGCTGGTAGGTGGTGAGTATGGGCTCATTTTAATTTAATACAGAAACTAATCACCTCAGTCTCAGGAACCACACAGATCTTCAGGCGTCTGATCTGTGCAGTGTGTTAGATGGGACTGTCAGTAGCTGAAGCACACAGGTGATTCTGTGGGTGTACCTGCACCAGGAGTGGGCCAGCCAGTTGAGCCCAGCCAGCTGGTAATCTCGCAGCTCCAGTGTCTCGTCTCCAATGTACGACGGCTGCTTCTTCAACGTGACAAACCTCGGCCTCTGCTTCAGCACCTGAAGCCAGAGAATACAATCACTCATCCAGAGGGACGCAGGTACAGCCAGCAGAACTCAGGTACAGTCTACACCTGTGCACACCCTAACGATTCCTCCAAAGGGCTTCACGAATTCCCTGCTCATTTTATACCAAAAAATGTTTGAAAAAATGTTTCAGCTTTTGTTTTTAAAAAAAATCACTGTTTTCCAGGATAGAATGAACTACAACAAGAACAAGCAGTGTTTGCTTTAACAGCCTTTTCAAAAGGAAGGGCAAAGGAAGTCATCTGATCCCACTATCACATTTTCATTCCGTAAGAAGCTCACACAGGCCTGAAATACACACTCTACTTGGCTTGCAGTCTTTGCAGGGGACGGTCTTGCTGGTGTTATGGTAGTAGGTGACTCACCTTGCAGTCTTTGCAGGGGACGGTCTTGCTGGTGTTATGGTAGTAGGTGACTCACCTTGCAGTCTTTGGAGGGGACGGTCTTGCTGTTGTTGCGGTTGTTGAAGCTGTCGATGCAGTGCTGGAACTTCTTGCTGATGAGGGCGGCGTCCTCCCAGCTGCACTCCGCGTAGGGCAGGCCCATCCACTTGCACAGGTACTCCGGCTCATTGGAGGAGGCCGACGTCTTATGGCTGTGTGCTGCCAGGGGAGAGAAACACCAACACATCACTCAACCCTCAGCACAGAGCCAGCCCAAATTCAGCAGCACTTCCACAAGAACGTCCTACTGTCTGCCCTTAAGATGTAACATAGATGGGAAACCCCCCCCCCCCACACCCCCGTATTGACTCCCTGGTCCTCATTCCCTGCTCTGGCAGGCCGCAGTGCATGCTGGGTTTTGATGTTTCCTAGTGTTTAATGACAAACTGAAACAGCTGAGTAGCCAGTTAAATTGTTATCTTGTTCAATGGGTCTCTACTTCCTGTGGGATTTCTGCTGGAAAAAATAAATAAATAAATAAATAAAAAAAACAGACACACACTACGGCTCACCAGGACCAAGAGTGATTACCACAGGTGTGTCCTCAGCCATTCACCTGAAATGCACAGGCACATAACAGCCTTGGGCTGAGTGTATGGAGTGTGGGCATAAGTGACTGTGGCATGAGCAGGTGAGCGGTTAAGGTCACGTGTGTAAAAGGTCAGGTAACGGTCACTCACAGGGGAAGTCACATGGGCCCTGGGACTTCCCAGTCTTTGTTGCTGTAGGAGGGGAAGAAAGAAATCCAACATTATGGTTCAGAACGGCATTAGATAATCTTCAGCATAAAGAAAATCAGAGAACTGAGCCTCTAAGACAAACAGAAATGGTTCAGGATCAGTTCGCGCCCTCCTGTGATTGTCACACAGCACTCCTATCTCATCCTGAGGCTTTTAGCTGTATACCTTATCCTCATTTTGCCCAACGATCCAAATCCATCAGCAAAAGTAAGACTATTCTGAGCATAAAAGTAAATTTCCTCATTTCCCCCTGAAGCTTTGCCGCTTCCTGAGACCCGCATTCTGGCATTGATTAGGGGTGATGCGATGCGGCACTCCTGATGATAAAGTCTGCTTTTCCTACCTATAACTCGCTCCACGATCTGGAACTGCTTGCTGAGGTCAGAGGTGAGCTCCTGCTGGCAGTTGTAGTACTCCAGATCCTCCGGGGAGGCTTTGGACAACCTGAGAACGACACAGACCCTGAACTTAGTCCCAGCGCTAACACAGGCAAAGAAAGACTGCAGTACTGACACACTACAGACCAGGCATAGACTGCAGTACTGACACACTACTGACCAGGCATAGACTGCAGTACTGACACACTACTGACCAGGCATAGACAGCAGTACTGACACACTACTGACCAGGCAAAGAAAGACTATGGTACTGACACACTACTGACCAGGCAAAGACTACAGACCCAGGGAAAGACTGACACACTACAGACCAAGAGAATGACTAAAGAACTGACACACTACTGACCCAGGTAATGTAAGTAACTACTGCATTACAAACTCAGTAACATGTCTCTATCCTGTTCTGTCACCAACTCTGTCCAATACAGTAACAAACCCAACACCCAAATGCCAGCCAGGGCAGTGGTTGCCCCGTCCCTTCCCCCTTCCCCTCTCTCACCAGATGTTGAGCTCCTCATTCTTCTTCTTAAAGTTCTCCAGCTTCTTCAGGCCCTTGACCTTCTGCTGGGTGAGTGAGTCCATGCTCTCCCAGGTGTTGTGGATGTAGGACCAGCCCTTCCACTTGATCAAGAATTGGGTCTCGCCTTCATCTTTGTCAGGGTCGAAATCTGCGCCCGGATCCCCATTAGCCTCCACGGCGTACAGCGTGGTTGCAGCCCCCGACGCTAAGGAGCAAACCAATGACTGAGGGTCACATCATTTCCACTCCTAATGGAACATCCACCTGCAGCTCAAAAACTACTTTGGTGATCCTGCTGGAAATGGTGCTAGAAGCTTTCTTTGCCTCAAACTTCAAGGTTAGGAGCCAGGGTGTGTGAAGCTCTGGAGATCTGAGCCAGGGCGTGTGTGGCTCTGGAGATCTGAGCCAGGGTGTGTGTCGCTCTGGAGATCTGAGCCAGGGTGTGTGTCACCAGATCTGGCCAGGGCGTGTGTCACTCTGGAGATCTGAGCCAGGGCGTGTGTCGCTCTGGAGATCTGAGCCAGGGTGTGTGTCACTCTGGAGATCTGAGCCAGGTGCGTGTGTCGCTCTGGAGATCTGAGCCAGGGTGTGTGTCGTTCTGGAGATCTGAGCCAGGGCGTGTGACGCTCTGGAGATCTGAGCCAGGGCGTGTGACGCTCTGGAGATCTGAGGCGATCAGAGACCGACTGTTAAACGGTCCTGGCCGGATACTAACCTCCTTTCTTGCCGATCCTGGTGTCCATGACCTTCTCGATTGTCTCGCTGTCGTCGTCCTGCTGCTCCTCCGCTCCCTCTCCCGCCATCTCGATCAGGTCGTCTGAGTCCGTCTCAAAGTCATTCTGATCCTCCTTATAACTGAGGGGAAGAAAGGTCAGGGTTCAAACCAACGCTCTAGGGCTCTAGGGACCCCAACTCGCTAAATACACTCTTCATACCCAAGAGCAACCCCCTTTTCCCAACTCTCTCACCAGGGCTCTTGGGTCTAAAATACTTGAGTTTGAAATGCTTTATTTATTCCGATCAGGTTACCCACGTTTGCACACCCCTCCCTTCGGCTCTCTCCTTTCTTTCGCTCACCTGACTTTTGTAGCTGCTCTCCGGCGTGTCTGTCTCTTGGGGGTGTCTTCGTCCTCATCTTCCTCATCATCATCTTCCTCCTCTTCGTCAGATGACTCCTGCTTTCGTGCCTTCTTGGTCTTCTGAGTTTGCTGCTTTTTCGCTGCGGCTGTTTTGGTCTGTGGCCTAAAAACATAAAAAGAACAGAAGAGAAAAAACGTGCAACATGATAAACACAATGTCTCCACCTCGATGTCTTCAAGGATGAGGCCATTCTCAGATTCCATCGTCTAACTGTTACCACTCCTGGAGACCTACCTCACGTACCTTCGGTCTGGACCTTGAGACAGCTTTAAAAACCATTCTATATGTATACTTAGCTTTATCAGTCAAAATGGTATTTAGCAGAATGGTTCTAATGCATTTTCATTGGGAAAACTCAAACAAAAGGTCTTCAAATTAAATCACATTTAAGCATTAGGTATTTCTTGTTTACACAAAATTTACTATTGTTAATTGTAAACAGAATACTTATGCCACGTTTAGAATTTGCTATTTTGGTAGGGACCCATAACTTCACAAAAAAAGGCTTTGTCATCATTCTCAAAGCTTTTTTTTCCAAAATGGGAAAGCAAGGTGGGGGAGGGTGATAAGTTGAGGTTGATTGGCAAGCAATGGGACCAATCAGAGGAGCTGTCTGAAGACCAGGCTTGGCTACGCCCCTTACCTTCGGGCTGGGAGGCGTCTGGATCTAACTTTATTCTCTTCCTGCTCACTGTCTGAACTGCTGGTCTCCTCCTCATCCTCCTCCTCTTCATCGTCATTTGAGTCATCATCTTTCCAGGTATTTCTTTCAACACAGAAATACCACAGTTTCACCTTTCACGATCCCCAGCCTCAACACCAGGAACCTTCTGCCCTTTCAACAGGGCTCCACAAGCCTCCACTTCCTGTTCCCCTGCCACACTGTGCCCTACGGTAGTGATGTCACATCCTGTCCTGGCCTTCCTGCTCACCCGCAGTGCATAGCCAGATCATCCCTGACAGCCAGATAACTGCAAAAAAACCTGAGTAAAATGGCCTTCACATCTACAGAACCCACTGTCAATACAAAACCCAAATACAACACAACCAGATCTCTGTCCTGATTCCAATGAGATTTGGCTTGAGAGAATCCATACTGAATCCACTCCATACTGAATCCGCTTCAGACCCCTACAGAATCTAAACCTAAGACAAAGCTGACAGATATACAGATATCCACATCAAATGCGCCCCCCATAAAATACATGCCAATAAATTTGTGATATATAACACCTATACTGAGAAAAAGCATGGCTTTGCTGCAGCCTCTCGAATGACATGAAAACTAAGCAGACGACAAATAAAGGTAGAGGACAGTGTGAATACAGTAAAAGGCTGGCGATAGGATGACACAGCATTATAATACTGACTGAGTATACAGCAGATCCCTCCCCCGAAAGACTGGGGGAAGGGACAGCTCATAAACATCACAACAGGGAATCACCAAAACCCACCAATCAAAGCGCAGAGTAACATATGACATGTCAATGTGTGAATCACTCTGATCCCTGAGAACGGCCGCATGCAGTATTTCAGCAGCAAACTCTGCACAGGTGAGATTACCAGCATGTGCGGTTAATGTGATAACTTTGCCCTTCACTGACATTAGTGCGCTAACGCTAACACTGTGGGCTACCCAGGAAGAGTGGAACGGCACTATACACATTTACACTGAAGCAGACAGTACAGTGAAAGGTGGAGGATGAAAACACTGCAGATGGATTTGAGAGACGCCCCCCCCCACCCACAGTAGCCCTTCCCCTGATACTCACTCTCGCTTCTTCTGCCGGAGTCCTTTCCGCTTGGGACTCTCACTCTCCGACTCACTGCTGCCCTGCAAATGTACAACACAATTGTTTACACACACACACACACACACACCCCACAGGAAATATACACACTTCCATAGCCTATCACTGTTCCATGCATTCATAAAGCATACTGAACACCTCTCCTAATTTAAGGGTTACCCAAAGTGAGAAAAATGTGTTTGTCTCATCTGTCAATGAGAGTGTGAATTTTAGTGATTTGTTGTATTTTGTTTTGTGCTACTTCAGCCTTCTTAGTGTTATTTACAGGCGGGGGACATCCTGATTAAATAAATAAGATATGTAAATTTTAAACCTACAAACGTAAATGCAAAGACCATAATTTAATAATGCAACAGGTTCTACATATTTAAACTTGTCATGGAATCTCAAAACCACTCCCATAATTGATTGATAATTGAAGATCTACATTCCTTTAAAGTACATGCTTGTCTGTACACTGGCAATGTGACAAATGAACACATAGTCCAAAAGGTAACGATTCAGTTTTTAAAACACGTTCTTTGATAACCACTAGATGGCGCAGTATGAATGTCCTGCATTTCCTGCTGTGGCCACATGATGGAGTAGATGGCTGAACCAGGTGTGACAAAAATGCACCTGTAAACCTGTCAGTTTAAACAATTCACCCACCTAAAACTACATCTGTCGATTTAAAGTGAAACGCACCCACACTTAACCTGTCACTACACTGAGCCTTGTTGAAGGAAGAGTAAACCAGTCTAGTTTAATGTATTCATATAAGATTAAAACCAACCACGGCGATGTTCAACATCCTGTCATGAGACAGACACATGATCAAGGAAGGAAGACTGTGTGAATCTCTCGAACCCTGGCAGTGCGAAAGCTCCTTATTCTTCCGTCACACATCACAGAGCTCATTCACTGTGCCTCTTAATGACCGCTAAATCCAGGTGTCTCCTCGCACTTCATTAGCATGTGTGTG
The DNA here is from genome assembly GCA_022829145.1 of Albula goreensis. NCBI lineage: Eukaryota > Metazoa > Chordata > Actinopteri > Albuliformes > Albulidae > Albula > Albula goreensis. Next base: position 1,334,338 of record CM040755.1, on the reverse strand, counting down.
GGCGTTAGCGCAGGTTCCCTGGGACGCTCAGACCGGAGCGAGGCTGCTTTCTGCCGCACTCACCTCCGCGCCGATGTTCAGCCGAGCGGGCTCCTGGCGGCTGCGGTTCGATCGCCGGACGCCGTAGACGTCAGGATGCTCCTCCCACATCTGTAAAGATCATCGGAGCCATGAGCCAACGCCCAAACCAGCTCCCCGTGTCCAACACAACCCGAGCCTTTCACAAAAATGCGTACTGCATGATACTGAAAACACTTACAGCCACTCCACTCGTCACGGAAAAAAAGAGGTTCGGTCACACTTTCTGCCATCAAAACTGCACCCTAAAAGTACCCTAATACAGCACCACAGCGTGTCCTGCTCTGTTTCTGCACTTCAGCCATGCTGATTAGCTTAAATTATTCCTGAAGCCTAAAATGGCCGCCGATTGATAAGGAAGCCAGAGCATCGTGTCGACAGAGACACCTCTGCTCTGAGATGAAAAGGATTTGTTTTTGTGTTCTGAGCTCAATAATGAGTGTTTGCGGCTGTCTGCTGACTGTAAAACCCTCTGTGTGGCTTTTTATAGTACTCTAGCTGCTTGTATTCTGTTATCTGTACAAAACCTACAGATATACCCTTATCTACAGACAAAGAGACAATGTGATCTCATCAGTGCCATACCCCATTTGATAATAAGCAGGTTTACTTCACCGTGATTTGCTGATATTCTCTACTGTATACCTCATTTTACCGTGGTATCTATCAGGCCCCGTTCACAGACCTGCAGCAGGAAGGGGCCGGAGGAACGGCTCCACAGCCCAGGCCTGCTCTGGGCTGAGCATGATGAGATCACTCCACTGTCCCGTGTTGACTGGTGACGGGATTATACTCAGCAAGGGGGGGCTGGGGGCTGGGGGGGCAGTGATCACCAGGACCTTGTGTAACTCGTTAAGCCAGAAGAGTGAGCCGTCATGGATTTGCGGAGAGGGGCTGGAGGACAGTGACATCAGGAGTGAGGTGACAGATACCTTCTTAACGTCGGCCAGACTGTCCTTCTTCCTGACCGGCTTATCCTTGACCTCCACCGAGGCGGTCTGGGACTTGGACCCGGCCGATTCACTGCCGGACTCGGACCGGCTCTCTGACTCGGAGGTGCTGTTGGACTCTGAGTGACGCGACCGGGACCGGGCCCTCTCGCTGCCCTGCTCACTCTCTGATTGGCTCCCAGACTCTGAGGCGGAGTGGTTGGACTCCTCTGAACCGGAATTGCTACAAAAAGCCAGACGAGGCGGGGAGTTAAAGGCCAATGGCAGCGACCATGCGAGGAACAGAACTGAACAATACAAACTGAACAAAAAATATTTTTCCAGCCCAACTGGTTAAAATGGCAGCTTTGCATTCATGTGTATTTCACTGGTAGTGCTTCAGTGCTCTGAGGCCACAGAGTATCCTGTGGGACTCTGTGGGCTCTCCTCTCAAAAATGGAGGGGAAAATGGATGTCTGAATTTATGAATTTGTTACATTGAAAAGTCTGAAACAGTCTGATTGAAGTCCCTGTGCACTGTGACTGATAAAGCAGGCAATGCTGTAAAGAGAAACTGTGTGGAATAAGTGCCATACTGACTGAGCCGTTCACACGCAGCGGTCTAAGCCAACCCTCCATAAATTCTCTGGCAGACTGACTCATCTTTCACAAACACTCAGGAGAGGTGCTGCAGAATGCGGGCTGGGGTTACTCTGTGCTCTGAGGGGAGCTGCACTGTGCTGCTTACACCAACACCTACCGCATGCTAATTGCGCAAACGCCAGCCTGTGTCACATTCCCTGTCAACAGCCAGTTCATTTGGGACAAATTATGAATTTGTAAGAGCTTTGCTTAAATAAACGTCATTTTTAAATAAAAGCTTGATGCTTTTACATAATAAATGATCACTAAGCTCTTATTGTAAAAGCCATTTCCCAGATCTAATTGTGTCTAATGGGTCTTAAACCTTGCCTCTTGCTGGGTAAAGTGGTTTCTGAGAAAGGCCAGCAGGGGGCAGCAGAACGGCTCCCACCAGAGCAGCAGTGCCTTCTAGAACGCCATTCGCGCTAGATATGAGCCGACTCTCCGTCCAGCGCCATTTTCAGCCAGGCCACCTCACAGGCCGAGACAGAATTAACACGACCTTCAACAGATGCTCGGGCCGGAGGGCGCTGAATGCGAGAGCGGGTGACCTCATGCTCAGCACTTACGCAAGCTCCAAATAGATTACCGCTTACATTCCCGCAGGGAAAGAAATAGCATATCCCTCCCCGTCAGAGTGGCCTTTTCCGCCAGCGGAGGTCGCTATGTGTGGAGGAATTTAGGGTTGTGACAGCCGGAGCCGCTGGCGAGCGCTGTGTGCCACTGTTTGAGACCCTCCCAGGGCAGAGGAATGCCACACAAGTCTCACTAACACCTCTGCAGCTCCCGCAAATCATTTCTAAAACCAGCCTCCCACACTCTTTACTATTTAAATATTAAAACATTTTGACATTTGTATAGTTATGCAAATTATTCTGTTCTGATGTTTTTATGTATTGTGTTTTTGTGCTATCCTGCTTAAAAGGTATGAAATAAATACATAAATAAACAAACAAATAAATGGCAGCGTGACTGAGGACACTTCAGCAAAACGCCACAGGAAGTGCTGCAGGGCCTGTTTCACATTCTGGAGCAGGGAAGCCTGCCTGAATCACGAGCTCACTCAGTTACGGATCTGTGTGTCATATCCCTGCATTTAGCACTGTCTGAGTGCATCTTAAACTACACTGACCACAATACTGACAGGGATGGGTTAACCACACAAAATCTCTGAGTGTGATTCATGATTTACAAATGGGGTAAAATAAAAACCCCACTGAACAACACAATAATCTGGAATAATCTGGACTGTGGCCATCTTGTGTACCCTCCCAAAGTGGTTAGCAAAGTAATAGTTGGCAATGCCACCTACAAATTTAACGTGGCACTAATATCATAACTTTATGTTTCATATTCACATATCAATATTTCCCTTTCAACAGACATGTAGTTTCTTGCAATTAATAAATGGCAATTTATAAAGAAGATTTCAGTGTAAAACAAGATAAAATAATTTTTATTACCAAAGCCCCCTGGAACTGCTTCATGGGACCTCTGCAGGCCCCTGGAGCCTAATGTGGGGCCCCCCGGAGCCCCGCTTAGGGGCCTCTAGCAGATCTGCATGAATGCATACAGAAAGCCAGCACGTGAAAGACATCAATCATTTCAATAATTCTTTATAATTATAATTAATTCTTGAAATGATGGCACATACACAGAACATCTCTGTCATAAACAACATCATTAGCCACCTGTGCCCTCACTGCATTGCAATTAATACTGAGCGCCCACATATGTGCTCGTAAACAGCATACCTGTGCTGGATGTAAATACTGAGAAAGGTATGTGTGCGTTGCAATAAACCTTCAGGATGCAGCTAAGAGCTCAATGCCCAGGCTACAAGTACTATTTACATGGAAATCATATTAGACCCTGTAAAATGTGCTTGAAATCCGACAGTGTTTGGCAGTGTGTAAAAAAAAGACAGAAGATGAGGTAAATCATTTCATTTCTGTTATAAACAAAATCCCAAACTGCTGAGTGAAAATGCATGTCCTGGGCCAGGCCCGTGAGGGCTCCTGAGCTGCAGCTCGTTTCTGCTTCAGACTGCCCCTGAATACTGAACCCAGACTGTGTACGTTCACAAACCGATATGCCATCAGCAGATTTACTCTCGCCTCGTTTAACAGCTGCGCAATGTATTCTATTTTTGTCACCATGACACAGCATAGATTACGTGCCATACTAAATGTGTGACTAAACAGATGCATATACGCTTTTCTGTCATACGCACCATGAACTTCTCAGCCATGGACCATGATGCCCCTTCACCCTAACAGCTGGGGTGATGAGATGCAAAGCAGGATATAAACGTCTTAAAACTGTACTGTGTGTTTAACTTGCTCAAATTTGAGCAGTAAGTAGTATCTGATCCTCACAGAAGAGTTTGTATCCATATTGCATCATACTTCCGAGCCTGCTTCGTGTGTCGTGTGCATGCAGTACTCCGAGTTACCACTAGGGGCTCACATATCCTCTATTAATAATATGTTGTCTGATGCTTAATAACACAGAACACATTTAAAACACATCTCATACTCTGATGACCTAAAGCTGCGTAGCAAATTCAACAAATCAAGATTGATTTCACTGCAATTATTTAATATCTAATATCCATTATATTTAATATCTTTGAACAATAAAAGCACACCAAACTTATTTGTAAACCACATACAAAACTGGTAAATATATCATGTACTGAAAATCAAGTGCTAATATATACATTGTAATGTCATAAGTGTCATCTTCAACTATATTATAATGTGCAATTAAACATTCAATTAAAACAAAACATCTTCATGTCCGGTCTTTTATTTCTTTGCATTCTTTGTTAAAACCTCATCGTGCCTGCATTAGCCTCATGCCACACAGAGCACTATAGCATGAATCATTACAGGAATAGAAGTTAAAAGTTCAAGATTTCCACACTGAAGAATCTTCCATGTAAACCACTGTGGCTGAAAATAATTCAAAACACTCCCCTATATTGACAGAATATTTTGCAAAAAAAAAAAAAAAAAAATCTTTACTCTGATATTTAGAATGTATTTTATTAATATGCTACTTTAATCTTTAAATGTTAAACATTCTAACAGTGAAATAACATTAAAACAGACAGTATCTCAGGCCCTCACAATCTGGCTATGAGAGGGCCGATCCTTCAGCCTCAGCAGGCTGGGCTGCCTCTCCCAGCACCAGTGTGATGTAGGGAGTAGGCGGGACAAACAGCTGCAATGAATTTCTATTGGCTACTGAGTTGCTATGTGGAAGAAGCTAACCAATCCCTGTTTAAAACATACCCAAATGACCTTTGAGCCACTTCCTGCTCCAGCTTCCTGTAGTTCCAGGAACACTAGTCTAATGCAGCATGTCTGACTAGCTATGCGGCACAAAGCAAGAGCCATTTTGTGACTTTGAAGTGGACGTGCAGCCATTTAATGAAATAAGAGACACACGCACACTGCTTGTGAAATACTCAGTTCATCTGCAGTATGGTGAGACATTTCTCCATATAAAATGATGTCATTTCTTTCTGGCAAAAACAGGAGCTCACTGGATGTGCCGGAAGGCTGTGTATTGGTTATAATTCTTTATGAAGCTGTGTCTATAAAATGGCTGCCGTGAAAATAACCAAGCTTAAACAGTGAAAAAATTAACCCTTCAGGGGTATTTTTCATTGCATGTTGAGCAGAGTCACTTCAAATTTCAACACATTCCTTAAATGTTGAATGTCATCCTCAAGTATTTCCAAAAAGCACAAAAAATACTTAAGGTTTTGCAAACAAATACACACAGCACATTAGTTGTTGTTCAGGCAGTTTCAAGCTGCAAGTACAACAATTAATCATTCAGTTTGCAAAGGATATGGTGGAATGTTCACTGTATAAACGGTTACACATACCGTGTAGTACTGCCCATGGTTAGTTGTGCCTTTCTCAGGACTGAAACCCTCCTTTTCAAATATTTAGCTCTAATAAGAGTTGCCCCAGAGGGGCCAATAGTTGTAGTATGGTCAGGTGGCCAACAGCCTTTGGGTTTTTCATGAATTCAAAATGTACAATAGTGCGCAATGTTCAGATTTGGGTGAAGTCTTTTCATGGTAATGTGGCCTAATGTATATACTTACCATCTAGGGAGTGTTCTTTAAAATAAAAAAAAGCCAATTAGGTTCCCTCACAGGCCCCAAAATGAGGCAGTGAAGCTGATAAATGTCTGTGCATCACTGCTGTGGCCTCCTGCTCATTGCTTTTGCACAGCAGCCCTGCCACCATGGTGCAGGAATTCCATAAATGCTGGAAAACCCAGCCATGCAAAAGCAACTTTAACACAGTCACCCATGTCTCCGCTCTTCATGTCACGAGTGCACATAATTGTTTTTTATTATCACTGGCGAGACAGATGCACATGTATACATTCGCTGACATCTCATTTGTTTTCACTCTCTCATTGGCTGCTACAACAGGAAATGAACATAGGGTTTCATTTTTTTTTTTTTTTTTAATCCATATTGGAACACCCTGTGGTTTCACCCCTGATTGGCCTACACAGGTCACATGGGACATGAGCTCACACAGGATTACTTGTTAGGTAAATTGTTAGAATCCAAGGACATAATTTTAAGCAAATGAGGCACCACTCATTTTAGCAACTAGTCAAAATATTCTGCCACACACAGCACCCCCAACACTCTATGGCTTCATTCTGCCTGACTGATGTGGTCAGAAAAAGTGTTTTACAACGTTCTTTCAGTTTGAGTTCCACTTTTAAAGTAAAGGAAACAGCCCAGTACTTAGTAACCCTGTAATGTTAGGCCTATAGTGTGTGACTTTAATGTTCTGTTATCTATACATATATCACACACGTATATATTTATAAACATATTTACATCTTCAAACATTTCATTCATCAGAATTACACTTTTCTCTTGCTAGTCATTACATATATCAGTGTAAAACTAAGTTTTTTGAATGTAGACATGTAAGCACATACATTTTTGATAACTACAACTGAGGCCAGCTGGATAAACTAAGCACAAGGTTTACTTTGTCTGATGTATGTAACCATAACAGCTCATAAACGTGGTGATCTGAATGTAGTTTCACTGGCCCACCATTTAATGAAAGAATGAGTACTCAAATGCATTTGTCAAAGACAGAAGTAAACCAACTAATCACATCCACAAGCACTGTTATGTAATTGTTGCACAGGACAAGTACAGGTAGTGTGTGTACATTAAAGTACAGTAAAGAGTACATTCATTTATTACAAAACATGTGAGAATAAAATCATTTTACTGACCACACCAATAACCTTTGATTAATAAGACATAAATGCTCATATGAAAAATATTTTAAATTAATACTTTACATTTTCTAGCCTGGTAGGTTCAGCCTTTGTAGTTTTAGTTACCAGAAGTTGCCCTGGTGTTTCAGAAAGCACCACCATCCAATGAATGAAGAGATTGGATTAGGTTTACTTGAGAAAATGAACATACCACATTTTTATTATGGAATGTATTTGAGAAATACTTCAGGTTTAGTTTAGGTTAAGGCCCTTATATTCATCCAAAGTGATAAACAGATTAATCTATAAAGGGCAACTAAGTTGTGTGTCTAACAGCAATATTTAGTATCATACAGATGTAGATAGAAATGATAGTTAGATCCTCTGATTCAGTTTCACATTTAAAGTGTACACAAAGTCTAGTTTGTACCTATCTTTATTTAAAATATGTAACCCAAAGAGCTGTATAGGAGGAGATCCTTCACCGTAAATGACTTTCAAAACCTGCATTTCCACTTGTTTTTACCAACCACGTGTGAAGAGAAAAGCCCTAAAAATGTTTTAAATAGGAATGAACATTGAAACTAAAATGGTGCATTGCAGTGCCTACTAATCAGACAAGGTCATTTTAGGCTGTCACAAACGGACACAAAAACTGACAGAAATCATGTGTCGGGTTTTCGCAAAACCATGAAGACTTCATCGGGTTGGTATACATTCGAGTGCCCGATGCTTTCTTTGGGCCCAAGAGTCTAGTCTTAAGTTTTAGAAATGCTAGCAAAAATTAGGGTGTGGCTATTGAAGAATCCCAAGGTCATTGATCTAAAATAGAAGTAAATCGAAGAAACCGATCACGAAAAACGTGTACAGGTGAGCACCCAAGCTTGACAAGGTAAACAATCAAGGCAGATGTCAAAAATGGTAGAAAAAACTTTAAAGATCGTACCTTGATGCATTGCTTTGGGTAGAGCCTTCATCCTCCTGTTTTCTGTTCTTATTCTTCATCATCGTTAAGCCTGAAAACTTTTATTTGAGGTGATCTGAAGTCCGGATATTTACTGTCAAATGTTAAAAGGAAGGTAAGATGTCATCTAAGTCTAATATTTGCTGCCTTTTGCAATGAGGAAAGCACAGCCTCGACGTAGCGACGACATTATAGAAACAGAACAGCATTGTCTCGGACGTTTAAAACGACAATGTAAATACTGTAAACTATCGATAAATAATTGACAGCTGATCACATAGGTATCATTGTAGCATAACCATGTGTTGAAAGTATTTCTTTAAAATACATGCAGCCAGCCAACACCAGCCATACATTATAACTGCGTCATAAGACAAAATACGTTTCAAAAGCGATTTCGGAAATAAAATCTAATGATTAATAAAAAAGAATGATAGTAAACATACCGATTCCATGTACAGACAGGTAGAATAGTCTTGCATTCCAGTTTGGCGAACGAGTATTTATTCCGTTTCGCGATTTCGAAAAAGAAAATACTTCGTTTAAAATATATACTCATCAATTTGTTTAAATTCGAAAACAAATTTAGTTAGAAATATCCACCGTGTGTAAGCAAATAAGAGTCCGAGCAGCACGTTAACAGAGCGGTCTAAAAATGGAGGTGCGCCATGGCTGCCTACTGCTAGGCTGGGAAAACAACGACTCGCGCATAGACAGCACTGTAGTACTCCTCTCGACGAACCCGTGAATTTAACACAAAAACCTCTATAATATTTTCACACTAATTTAATCGAAGAGCTACCTATGTTTTTCTTTCATTGGCCTAAGCGCCAGGCTCAAAGTTCTTTTAAAAGTTATTAGAAAGTGGCTGGAGAAAGCCCACTGTCTCTCAATGCGCTCTGCTCTCCAAGGCTCAGCCGCCATCTAGAGCTCCTTCCCAGCTCTGAAAGCTCAGCCTTTGATTGACGTTCTTTCCATTTACCCCAGTACCCAGGTGATGTACGAAAGACCCACCCCTTTCATTTTATACTGAAAATACTAAAATTTTATGTAAATAATTTTTCATTTAACATTGGTCCATACTTTGACTGTACTCTGAGAATGTCCAAAGCCAGCCCCATACATGACTAATAACGGGAGGTTATCATTTTAAAAGGAGATATTTGGATTTTTTTTTAGTCTTAGAGCCATCACTTCCTGTTCAGACAGGAAATGAGACGACTGAAGCCATTTTATAGAAGCAACACAAAAGAGCCTTGGACACCATTACAAGCCAGTGCCTCCACATCAGATTTAACTCTTTGTGTCTTGTAGAGTTGTGCAATCAGCTTATTTGGAAAAGTTAGATGTGGCTGGGGAAAATAACTTGGTGCCACTGGTTGCATCAATATTTGCATTACATTTCTCCAAAACAGCAGGTAGCACAGCCAACCAAGGAGTCCTTTACCTCCTCCAGAATTTCTGAATGTTTAAATTGACCACCAGTTATCAACTGCACAAATTTCAGAGACAAACAAAGAGCTTTCCCATTCAAAAGTGCCTGAGGGTGGGACCCCATATAACACATCAATATAACATGGGTACTGGACATTAACTCTTGAGCCAGCCATTAATGTTTGATCTGTATCACACAGTATACGCAATTGATCAATTCTATATTTGAAGTCCCCTACAGTTTCATAGCCAAGTTGGTGGTCAACTCTACCAAAGTTCTCTAAAAACCGGAAAACGCTTTGCACAGTTTGATGGATCAAAACCATGGTCATATACACGAGGCTCGGCAAAAACCAATATTTAGTTGCATTAAACAAAAAGCGCAGCATTTTAAGCAATTAAAAAAAAAACAGATAACCAAATCAACCATTGCCTCAGTAATGGTCAGTCTCATGACCATCAACTGGAGGAAGCCACCACAGACACAAACCATGAACAGAATATTCCTACAATCTCCTAGAAAGTATACAAAGAAAAAAAAACCTTCAGCTAATTTGTAATGCACCATTTTAAATTTCTTGGATTTACTGTAACAACGTGAACTTTTGAGCAACTTCATTCTCCATTACATAGTACAGTGAAACAATCCAAAAGTCATTTCCTTAGATTTAGAGCTTATGGACCCTGCTTTGATTTAGCATGAATAGAAAAAGTCAATGGAAAAAAATGTTGAGTGAACAATTTTCTTTTTATTAAAACACCATCAAAACAATCCACTTATTCAAAAACAACCCACAATGGAACACAAAATTTCTTTTCCAAAATCTGAAGCAATACACAGACAACAAATCATAACTTTTCATAGGCATGTTTTATGTTGTCAATATAAAGACCGACACTTCAAAACCTCTTTCAAATTGGTTTTACAGTCATTTGTTATTTCTTAAGGGGGAAAAAAAAGTTAATGACATAGCTGATTGTGTCAACTTTAAAAATCAGAAAATCAGCATTCCCAACAAACAAAGTAATGCCAAAAACCACAGATAGGAGGCGCCATCTTGGTGACATACCAGTTGTCTCCACTTGAATCTCTTCAGTTGTGGGAGGGGTCTTAAGGGAATTAAAGGGAAAAGGGAAAAATGTCAACCCCAACTGCAAGTTCAAAATGGAAATACTCTTTGCATTATCCATAAAATTACACAACCATGAGTCACAGAGCTACTTTTTGTGAGCCATTTACTTTTTGTGTAGCTGGGATTGAAATGTCAAACTAAACACAAATTCAAGAACTGAAATTACCAGATTGACAGTATAGCCCCTGCGTGGCCTAAAAAATCAAATACCCTAAAATTCTAAACTAAACAAGACTTCATATGGTTTTTAACAAAGGGATAGTAATTGATATATAAAATGAGTTTCCAAACTTGATTTACATATTACATTCCCATTAACTGAATAACTATGAATACAAACTTTCAAAATGTAAAACAAAACAGATGTTCTAAGGGATCAAAACCTGTACCACTACACTACCAATTCTTCATCAAGTTAGGAGCTTCCAAAGATAGCAGTACTTTGATACTTCTACAATTCTAACTAAACTCTGCCTGAACTAATCAATGATCAGGTTCTGCTCAACCATGGAAATATAGCCTAAAACACAAGCATGCATCTTATCTATGAACTAAATTCCAGAATGCATGCCCATAATCAATACACAGCAAGAATTTCCCATACTGCAACACTTCAAAAGATTGTTCCAAATGCCAAATACATTCAAATGCATTTTCAATAAAATGGGGAATAAAAGTGAGTTGACATCCCATAAACATACACTCATTCTTGGAGCCTGCTGCATTTGAACATATAAAAGGAATTAATAAAGTTGTAATAAAAAATGGATTTTTGTCACTTTCCAATTTATCATTTCATTTTTCAAACTGAAAGGGTTTTAAGAGTAGCAGCAGCAGTCGCCAAGATGCTGGATCTGAACACAAAGTACACAATACAATCCTTATAAAACACAAATACAGTTTATTACCACAGATGTCTGTCATTGGCTGTGTTGAAGGAAACTTAGAATTGAATTAAAGAAACCACCACATTCCAATCCTAGTAACTAACCATAAACCCCAGCAGAATCAAAGTGTGTGATCAGATTACTTTAAGAACAGGATGCTCTTACAACTGCCTGTCTGCTCATTTGTTTTCTGACATAACCTGCATAAAAATCCAAATTACACAGAAGTATATAAAAACAAGTTGGCGGCAATTTAGTTTACACTCAAAGGTTTAATGTGTCGACAGGTGTGTATTTAGGGAGTAAAAACTATTTATTCCATTTGTAAATGATGCTTTCAGGGTAACGCGCAAACTCGGGTCACAACATCAGTGCTTCTTCTTTGCTATTCCAAACTGCAGCACCCTTGAGTACTTAACTAGTAATAAGCATGTAGTAACATTTCCATTTCACCTGTTGTTGCCAATTCACAAAGATGAGAGTGTGGCATTAGGAAAAAAAAAAAAAAGGAGAAATGCTCTGCATCCATTTCAAACACCTGAAATCTAAATCAATCCCCAAACTGAACTGCACATTGCCTTCCTGGTGTCTTTCATAAGTATGGGGAAAATGAGATGCATACATGTGAACTTTGAGTATACAAAAGGCAGACAGGAAACCGTTCTGCAGAACTTTGAAAAGTCATCCATAATAAAGGGTCACTGGCTCCGGGTCGCTTTGCATTCTGCCTTCTTTGATTGCAGACAAGTGCCGCTCATATATGCAATTTCAGCAATCTGGCATCTAATAAAACAAAGCCAACAGCCATTTCAGGAACTCGTTCAGAATTGGCCGTATATTACCACTTCTTCTCCTCATTTCTTTAGTCTGATAACTTGGCTTTCGACTTTGAAACCAAGCACCAAGAAAGGATCAAATCAGGCTTTTAAAAATGAAATGTCAAAAATAGTCATAGCCGACTCAAGAGAACTTAACAGGAGAGAAAAAGAAAAACTACTCAAGATTTTGCTCTTGACTCAAATGGCTTGTGAAAGAGTCTGCCAAAAATAGAAATCTTCCAGATCTTCAAAAAAGTTCCAACGATACTGAACTAAACCACCTACTCAGACAGACAGCAGAAACGTACAGGGAGCTGAAATCTGAAGAACGGTCCAGGGCAGGAAATGTATGGTAAAGGGGAAAAGCCACAAGACCAGGCAAAGACGCGTCAGGGAGACTGAGCTACCCGAATATGCAAATAAGCTCGCTCTTAGAGGTCTTACCACCAAGTGCCTCGAAGCAAAAGAGGTCAAGAACAGGGAGGGAGCACCATGCCTCCATCAGCCCAGCCCTCCAGGGGAAACAGGAAGCAGTTAGGCTCTGGGGGTGGGGGAGGGGAACTGAAGGCATACATGCACAGTCTGGCCAACAGAGAAGCCCTCCAGATCAAAGCTGAGGAGAACAGGAGCGCATTTTAAAAAAATTAAAGAAACAAAAAGATCCAGAAAAAAAAATGTATCAGGTGTGTATCTTCCATCTCCCAGAGTCAGCAGAGTCTCAGTCCTGGGTGCAGAGGTTTTACCTGCAGCTGGTATCCGCTGCTGCGTTAACGTTTCAGATCGTGTGAGAACTTCAAAGTACCATGGGGGTAGTAAAAAGCACAAAATGTCACTGTGGGCACGTTTTCCCTGCCCCAGAGGCCCAGCTCATGCTTCAGCACTTTAGGAAGAATGTTTGTGCAGGCGACAGAGGAGCATGTTTGTACAAGAATAAAACATTTGATTTCAGGCTCCAAGCACCTTAAGACCACGGGTTCCCAGCTCCTTTGGCTTGATCAAAATCCGAGGCATTGTGCTCTAAGCAATATGGTTTGGTTTGTTTGTGTGGTTCCGTAACATTTGCTAAGAAAAAAAAAGGCAAAAAAGGTCCTATTCACAAGAGAAGCATGCTTTTGTACTGCTGGGGTTGAAGAAATGTAAAACTAAAAGCTCATCGGACTGGGTTCCCACCAATCTTCAGAATGGCTTGATTGTTCTCATTCATCGAGCTAACGGTTCCCAGATGCTTTTCATCTTCAGCAGAAACCGGGAGTCCAGCTCTTTCCCTGCTAATTTCTTCAGAGATGGCCACCATCAGTCACTCTAGATACACACGCGGATACACTTCCAGCCTGAATCATGCTACCATGGTAGAAACGGTAACTGAGCATTGTAAATGTTTATCTGTATTAGTTAATCAAGTACTGAAAATGGCACCAGCACTTTTTTAAATTCTTGATAATGCTTTTGGGAATTTGGATGTTTCCATTTCTAAAAAGTATTAAAAACCTATGGCATTATCACAAGACCAGGAGAAACTTCCACACAGTGACAGATTTACTTGGGTAGCACAAGTTAATTCCAGCAGCAGCAGCTAGATGGCGCTTTTGCTGATGGCAGTTCTGTTAGCTAGCGAGGAAAGTTCAGCTAGCGAACCAGTTTTTTTTTTTTTCTTCTCTTTTTTAAAGAAAATGATGTTATGGATGATTTTAAAGCAATGAATTTTAAGTATTGATTTTAAGATAGATGAAATGTCAAAAGAAAATTGAAATCTCAGTGTTATCTTTAGTCATCAGTGCTTGGATTTGACTTAATTGCGAGAGTCTCAGTGCTGCCCCCATCTTCAGGGTAAACTGCATGTATGGGCGCCGGAACGTGTTTAGATTTGAATACAACCTACAGTTACAGTAGCAGACTGCCTGAACAGCCATTTTCAACTTTGAGAGGCACAATTTGAGTGTAAAAGCTCCCTAATATGACATATAGAACTGTAAGGCACTACTGGAGTCCAGTGGTATAGAGTACAGGAAAAGAGGTTTTCATTTAATTCACAATAAAGCTAGCTACGAAAGCCTGAGATATAAAACTGCCTGCTAGCTATCAGGCGTTTTTCTCCCAGAGCGCTGCCCTTTCCAGAGAAACACTGGGTTTATTTTAAGAGCAGCTCAGCTGGAGTAAGATCGGGATGTGTGAAGTCTGCAGTGCAGAAGTAAAATTCAGTCTTAACTGGACAGTCTTGAGCCTGATTTGGCACTGTGCGATTAACAGCAGTGCACTCAAGCAAACCGTATCTTGGGGTAAAAATTATATAGACAAATTCTTAATTTTGTCTTGTGTTTTTCTGGGGAGTAGGGTTTTAGGGACATTCCACTCATTTTCAAATAGGTGCAATGTCAGAACCCAAAACAGAAGAGAAAAGGACATGCTATTTATTTCCAAAAATAATAAAATATTCGATGAACAAAAGTAAGCTCACTGCTGTGTAAATTTAAATTCTTCAATCTGTCATTTTCATATGCATGCACTGACAGAACTGGCCTCTACCGCAGTCAGCTACCGCATGAGGGTGGAGCCTTACTGCACCCAAACCAATCACCGGTACTTGAAGGTTCCCCAGAGTGCGTGCGTGTGTGTATGTGTATGCATGTGTGTGCGTGTGCAAGTGTGTGACAATGTATAAGCATGTGTGTGTATGTGAGCATGACAGAAAGAATTAGTACACCACAAAAATTACATAAATTTGGATATGACCTTCGTGGAATGAGGAACTAAATGATTACAAGTTAGTCTGCTATAACCACAGGGGATGGTGGAGGCATTCAACGGCATAATTGTTCTCACCACATTAATGACGAGCCCAAAAGTAAAGAAATAAATTCATTTAGATGGAACAAAGCCCGTGACACAGCTGGGAGCTGCAGTAAGGCAAAACACCCGAAACTCATGTCACTTTGCACACCAAAATATATCAATGAGTCCCACTGCAGTCTAAAGCTAAAAAGCCAAGTATAGAATTGATAGAATTGGCCAGGACCACAGCTAGTGGAGAACAGCATAAAAATCTGGGATTGGGGTACCATCACCATGTCACTCAACATTTACACCAACACTTTATGTTGAAATCCTTGGTGGTAATTCATTGCGATTGCAGATTACCAGGTACCACTTATTTAGAGTCCTGTTTTCGCTAACCTTGGTGCACATGCAATAGCAAGTGTGCTTATGTTGTTCTTTAACTTTCGCAGACAAACCTACATTCCTTCAGAGAGCTCCACGGAATGTAAGGCTACTTTACATTTATTTAAATGGGTGAATCACAAATGAATGTCAGATATTAAGTCTGACAAGAGGATCAAATAGCAGAATGAAAAATATAATTTCCCTATTGCAGAAGTCACATAGCTACAGTGCCTTAATTATAACGTTGAAAGGATATTTGAGGATCTACAAAAATAGCTCCAAACACAAGTAATGAAAGTTTATTCAGTGAAACTAGAATTATAATAAACATCTGTCATGACTACAGAGGAAAAATGCTGATAGGTTTTACTCATTTAATAAGCAAACAGCTTATTTAGCTAACATGGATGACAATTTTTATATTCATTTTTTTTTTTTTTTATAAAATCATCCAATTAGACATTCATTGAATCAGTTTGCACGAGTTTATGGGCTTCTGTCCAGGAGCAAAAGTGTTGACTCTTGCCATGGGACTGAAACCTGCAACCTACCGGTTATGTTCCCAATCCCTTAACTCTGTTCGGGGCACAAAATTTAACAGCACTTCGAATACATGTGGAACTCTCTGGAATGCCGAGCAGGGCGAGCTAACTGCAGTCTGTCCTGACAGTAACGTTATGGTGTCTGGTCTACCAGATCACCGAGATATAAACTGAAAGTGTCCATTCACTGCTGAATCCAAAATCCCCCACCCACCCCACCCACCCCACAACACCCCCGCACTGCCTTTTCTAACACAGCATGTGGTAATCTCTCATTTTACTCATACTGTAACTGTAAACGAGTAAAACTCAAAGCTAATGACAGGCATCTGATGTAATAGGACAGGTTGGTACAGGATAATGACAAGAGCAGAAACTCACCAGGCTGCTGTCCCCCTGCAGGTCGCCCATGGAGCTGCATGACTGGCCCGCTTCTGCTTTCTGCACAGACAAATAAGGCGTGTGAGAGACCGAACACTGCCCAGTCACCCAATCAGAGCAACCCTACAGACTAGCACAGACAAATAAGGCGTGTGAGAGACCGAACACTGCCCAGTCACCCAATCAGAGCAACCCTACAGACTAGCACAGACAAATAAGGCGTGTGAGAGACCGAACACTGCCCAGTCACCCAATCAGAGCAACCCTACAGACTAGCACAGACAAATAAGGCGTGTGAGAGACCGAACACTGCCCAGTCACCCAATCAGAGCAACCCTACAGACTAGCACAGACAAATAAGGCGTGTGAGAGACCGAACACTGCCCAGTCACCCAATCAGAGCAACCCTACAGACTAGCACAGACAAATAAGGCGTGTGAGAGACCGAACACTGCCCAGTCACCCAATCAGAGCAACCCTACAGACTCATGCGCGCGCACACACATACACACACACATACACACACTCACACACACACTCTCTTTCTCTCTCTAACCAAAATCTACATGGGGTAAGAGGAGCTGTTGCAACTTGAAAAAGATGCAGGGCAAGTGGCCAATTTCTAAAATAAATAAAAAACAAACATGTGTTACGGGTTGTTTATTTCTGTCTGCTCCGCTGGTCATTCCCTGAAGTGTTACCTCTACATTCCCATGTCACATGAGGCCACTTCTGCAGAATTCCCCAAACAGCTTAAGCCACACCCCCCTAATGCAAAACACCCCGCCCACACCTCCCTTTACTGCTCCTCCCCTTCCTAAACACTCACAAATACGAGAGGTAAGGAGCCCCCCTCGATTAAGCAGGGCCGGTATTAAAATGCTTAAGTGCTTTCATCTCCCACGTGTTTTCAAATACCTTTTCAAATCTCAGACTCTACCTACTGTTTACTGCAGGCACGTGCAGATTGTCTGAATCACATGACTTGTAATTTGTGGAACTGCATCTTGGGATTTTTTTTTTTGGTAAGAATAAATATGACCAACACTCACTTTGTTCAGGTCAGTCAGCGGTCTTCCCTCGATGTCACAGTGAAGATTTCTGTTGGACAACCTTAAAGAGAAAGAGCAGTCCATTTTCAGTAAACAATAAAAAGGGCTGTTTCTGTTCCTGCATGGAGCTGCACAGCACATCCTACTGGTCGTCTGGATGCAAATAATCACAGCAACTTGGAAGAGCCCCATGAGACAGAAACCCAAGAGTGTGAAGTCACTCACCTTCTTCCCAACAGCAGACCACACCACGCCATGCTGATCTGTCCTGTTCCACCATCTTCCAAGGGTTAATTTTGGCCCTGAAATAAAAATTTATGATTGTCAAAACAGAAATCAAAACATGGAAAATACTCAACTTTTTTGTCACAAGCAACACCATAACAAACCAATTATGTTCTATTGATGCATCTGCCAAATGATGCATCCAGTGATGTACTTCTCCGAATTTAACCCAGAGCTTAACGTCCAGGACCACGTTCTAGCAACTACACTCGTACTGTCTGCAACATAAGCCCATCTACAATAAAGTACATACATGGTGGACATTTTCTCTTTATTAAAAATAATCAGTTATGCAAATCAACTTTACATAACTGCATCTCATTTACTGCATTTCCCTCCCAAAAAGATCAAATAATGAAAATATGGAAATTTGATATCATGAAGGAGGACATAACACCAATAAACATGTAATATAAACATGAAACACTAATGAGAACAGAAATACACTTTGTAACAGACACATATTTTAAAAATGGAGAGACAGCTTATTGTCATGTCTATGACCTCTTTTATTAATATGTTGTCATTCAGTAAGTATAACTAATTATAGAGAATGAGAAAATAAATGAGACCAAATTGATAATCATTGCTAGCTCCAGAATTAATGATGATTATGACAGTGGTGTGAGAAAAATGCTGTGTGACATCTAAAAGCATTATACAAATTAAGCAAGTTTTCATCTGGAAAACATGTTCAAAGTTCATGAAATGCTCCACATTAGTGCTTTCTGATTTGATGAAATAATGCATCCTCTGACTGCTGGACACTGAAAGAATTCTGAAGTAAGTAATGTTGAAATTTCAGTATTAATTCCAACTGAGGGGATTCTAACCACTTATAATAAAAAAAAACATTTACTTTTGAATTATGATGTATGGAAAACTTCATAAATACAATATATTCTCGGCATGTATTTTTGTCATCAGGCAGACCTTGTTTTGACATTCTCCAGCACTGACCTTGAGATGTTTTTTTTTAAATAAAGACACTTATTTTTTTAAGTTTATCAATACTATAATGGGAACATAGTCTTCTTTGATAATGGGAATTAAGTATATAACCCATATGCACCCAATTTCATATCCATCATTACAGAGCCAAATGGCTAAAAAGATTTTGAAATATTTTTATATTCTTTCCACACTGTACCACAAAGAGTTAAAAGCCAACACCCTGTTTTTTTACTTCGAAAAATACTGTTTAAAATGTTCTTTTAGCTACCTCAGTTCACATTTAAGAGTTTAACATGTTAGACAAGGCAACGTTATTAATGAGTTTACTAAAGAAATATTTTAGTTATAGTAGCTAATAGCTGATTTTAATACCAAATTAATTTCAATGTATAAACACACAAATCATTAAACGTTAAATCTTCTATAGCACTGTGATCTAAACTGTCATATGTGTTTGGATGTTAAACTCTGATTTTTGTATTTACAGGCAATTATGTTACAAAGCAGTTTAAATGCAATCAGAAAAAAAATGTTTAAAACCCTGTCTCCCTTTAAAATGTGTCTTTTAAATCATCACGTTGATGTTCCAAATGCTCTGATCAATTTAAGTCGATGCAAACCAATGTTTTTGCTTTAAGGATTTTTATTTTATGCCTTTTTCCCCCTATTTAATTCCGACAAGGACATTGCTCTATCTCAAGGACAAAGCACATTAAAAATGCGTAGGTTCTAGAACTCCTTAATTTTTACAAGAAAGACACTTCCCTATACCCAAATGTTAAGCTTCTGAAATGCCACGGTAATTTTCCCGCATCTTCTAGACGCCAAAACTGAAATCTCATCGAAAAGTCGGTCTAAACTGTCGCTTTTCTCCCCTTGGCTGAAGCCCCATCATGGCCATTTTAACAGTCGACAGTAGAAGTCTCTCTCTTGCCTCCATATTGTCACATCTCTGCCCATCTCCTCAAAGCGCCCAAATCACCGTTATTTTCGTGTTTCTTACCCAAACTCGGATGAAATGTTCACCCCATCTGTCGTCTACGCGACCCAGCGACGCTTTCCCCGCAGATTTCGCCCGTTTCGTCGGGGTTCTCGCCTCTGCCCGGTTTTCGCGTTTCTGCCATCTTGGGCTGGGTGGGTGTGTGTGAGGCTGTCTGTTACGCCCGTCCTTCTCCCTGCCTCTGCTCGCTCTGTTATCCTCTTCAACATGGGCTGCCCTTCTTTTTAATGTAATCGAGCACAACTTCCTCTAGCAGACAAGCATGCTGGGTAGAGAAACCACGGCTCTCTCTCCATCTTAGTAGGTTGAATTCGCACGAACGTCAGTGGCCTAACTCTGGCTTTTAGATTTGAACAAGAGTGGGGAGAAATGTCCCTATTTCATCTAGTGCATTGTGTTTTCGATATCTGATGTTTATTTACAAGGTAAAGGGTCATATAAAATGCAACCAATTAACCAAGAACAATGTGTAAGAAAGGCAATGAAAGTCACAGGCTTAAACAATTGTTTACAATGCAACTTAATGTCGCAATGCAATTTTAATATTTGTCACAAATGCCGTGCAGTAGTCGCTCGCTCCATGGTACTACGTGTTATACTGTATCGGTATCGATGTCGAAGGGTTGTACAGTGACCAGTTTACAATTGAACGTCTTTCTGTACTGACCCCTCCCGGGGTATATTTCTGTATAAAAATCAATTCACAAAAACCTGCGATCATTTACATACTGTTAATAATAAATTCAAGACACAAAGGTTATCAACAGCACTGTTAATGATTGAGATGGTGGAATCACTCATTTTCTTCTGGTTGGGTTTCTAAATTACATTACATCAATGGTCTAGGGGCAATTTTAATATCCAGTATTACTAGCAACAGTACGTGAAAGTTGACATACAGTAGCATTGCTAACATTATGATCTATGGACCTGTCTTCACCGGATATCCGGTAATATACTATTAGCCTTCAAAATCCTGTCCATAAATTACCGACACATTTTAACATCTAGCCTATCATTATGCAAGTAGTTTGAGTGTTCTTCAGTGTCTGTGGATTTGGACACATAAAGCACCACATTGTGATAGCAAAACATGCGGAATCAAGGTCTGATGAGCAAAATAAGTTTAGCTAGTTTGACAGGAAAAATACAAGCACTGAAATCTTCATTATAACTGTTGCTCCGTGGCCTGTGAGAGTGCTTGTGGTGTTAGGCATCACACACAAACGGCATGCAATGTTTTGAAGCTGGTTTATAATTTAGTTAATATACCATCTCAAATTTATTCAATAAAACAGAGCAGTATAACGTTTTTTTAATGACAGTCTCAGAGTTTGTAAGATTTGCATTCTACCCCTACCTATCCACCACACGAGACGTTTACATTTACAAACATTGTTAGGAATAATGGATTCATTTGTTCATTGTAATTCAATGATTTACAGTAACCAACTGGAATTAGGTGATGGATACTGAATACACTGTGTGGCAACCACACTATATTAGCCATTGTTCTCATTCTTAGCAAGAACACGCAGTTCCTTTTCTGTCGCTGCGCACAACCCCCACTGTGGAAAACAGTATACGTTTCCCCACCCCTACAATCGACCAATAAGATGAGAGTACTACCTTCTCTTCCGGTTGCCTGGTGGAAGATTAGGGCAGAACTAACTCCAGCCTAGCAACAGCAGAGAGCCAGTAGAAACCGGTGCAGATTTTTGTCAGGACTGACATTAGGGTGGGTGGTGAAAACAGCAGAACTGGCCCCATGTTTTGCATAGTATCACTTGCAGAAATGTAGGTTTCCTATCTGCTATAAGCGTAGTAAGTGCTTTGTCAAAGTGAAAACAGCCAGCGAAATATGAAAACGATTAGAAGTTAAATAGGCGTATGAATACCACATTTAATAAGAAATATTATGCGAATATTTTCACAATATGTATCACAGTTATTTCACAAAGTTATGCCGACCTGTGTGCAGGAATACAACCCATGGCACTATTATTTTCTTTGATTAAAACAGAAAACATTCAACAGCTTGCTTAAGAGTATCTGTCCGAACATTTAAATACGGTGCACTTCTCAACTAACGAGATTAACGGAACAAAGTGTTTACAATATAGGCTACCATTTGCAATGTTCAAAAAACGTAACAAAAATGTGGTGAACATTTTTAATTATTAAACTATTACTAGTATACAGCCATATTTTTATTTGACATGAACAAATTCAACATAAAACACTAGGTACTGGCAGCCGTCAGTGTACTGCCTGAAGGCTGATTTCGATGGCCATAGTTGTACATTTTGGCAAAGCCTGAAGCTGCTTTTTTCAAACACGGCCTGTCTGCATACCAACGGTGGTTCCTAAGCAACTGTAACTAGATCAGTCCCGAGCGCCCTCCCCGAGCGCGGATTGCCATGTAAGTATTCCTGCCACGTAGGCAGTAAGGCTCAATGGAAATTTACTCGCTTTAAAGGGCACGGCCCTGTATTTCACTAATGTAAACTCTCATAAGATCTCGTATTACATTACACTAATGCGTCACGACAACTATGACCGTGTACATGACACAATGATAAGTAAGAAATAGGTATAATATAATAGATTAATAGCCTCTTTCAGTTTGCACAAGTATAGGTAATTTCTTTATTTCAGCATTGTATTTTTTTTTTTTTTTACAGTGCTTTGTGTTGCTACAGTGGCAATTGTTAAAGTCTTGTTTATATCTGCACTGTTATTAATCAATTTTTATGGTATGCAGTATATTGTAAGTCAATGTATAAAAAAACATCTACTAAATACATATGGAGCTAATTTGACATAAGTACCTTATCCTCTTATGTACACAGACAGCCAGTGCTTTAGCCCACAAGCTCTGGGAACCAATCTACATGTGTATTCATTATATATTAGGCATTCAGTAATGTCCTTATCCAGACTAATTTACAGCTTATATTTTAATACTCTATCCATGTATATAACTGAATATTTACTCAAACATTTAAGTATTAAGTATTTTGGGTCTGATGTTAGCTTACAGTGGGACAGTAATGTCCTACCAGGCAACTAATCCACAAATAATGATCTTACAGTAGTACGAGAGGTAAGTATTCCACACACAATGTCAGGGAACAGCACGGAGGCCAGACAGAATTAAGGATTTTAGCCATGATACCTGCACACACTTCCACCTGTACTCCAAAGACAGACAGTGGGCAGACCGCCTGAGTGTAAGCACTGAGAATACAAGAAAACAGCTTACAACAAGAAATCAGCACCTCAAGGGTTCAGTCATGTGTTCTGATGCTCAGAGCTTCCTACTGTCCGTTTGTGATGTCAGAATTCCAGTTTGGATGTCTGCCAGTGCTTTTTGGTCAAAACTACCTACAAACATGGAGGTCATTAAAAAAAAAAAAAAAAGTTATTGTTTTTTTGGCTCCTCACTGCTTACAGAAAGCACATGCAAAGCTGCTGCCACTTTCAGGTTGAGGAAGAGGAGGAAATTAAATGCTGTAGGGAAATAGTATAAGATTCTGTGTGAAGTATGAAAGCTAATTAGCTGGAGTTAATATAAGGTTAAGGTTCAGTGGTGAAACATCATTACTCATCGAATAAGTAACCAAAATTATCTCAGATTTTCCCATTTGTAATCTCAGTTCAGAGGGTCATTGACCTGCAGCTTCCCCATCAGAAACAGGCTAACTATAATGTGATTTGAGTTGCAGATCAAAGGGAACTTCCTCTGTGGCAGGACAGTGGGGCAGGTACTCCAGCACCGCTTGTTCCCTACCTGTGGCTCGTATTCTGTCTATGCTGGTTCTGCAAGCACAAAGAGACCGATTTTTACTGCCTTCACATGCATATTAGTTTTGAATGTTTTAAGTGTCTTTTATAAAATAAAAAAGGTAATTGCCTAAATTTAGACCAAGTAATGTTGGTAAGGTTGTCCAAGGTGTAACCAGTCATACATGTTTGTTGGCATTTCCTATGTCAGAGAGTACACTCCAGTCATATTTCTGACTGGCAAACAATTGGGTCAAAGGTCCTGAAGCTATGCTGTGCGACAGCTGCAAACCCATTAAAACCTGGGATCAGCCCTTTCAAAGTCTCCCGGACACCCCCGTTTACCCTCTGCTGAGCAAATATCTACCTCACACCACCACCAAAAAAATAAATCCACTGGTTATAGGTGCAGAGGAGAATCGCAGCCAGGCCAAGGACACTGGATAATGGAGTGAATATGAAAGCTGCAAGAGCAGGCCTCAACAGTCCAGTTCATGGAACAGTGACACAATGGCCCTTGTAACTGTCATTATCCTCCTTTAGACCTCTTAAACTTTATCTAGGGTTATTTTTGTTTTACAGATGTGTAAATCAACTTTTGCATAAAGACAGATTGACTAGCAGACAACTACACTTGTCTTATACATCTTCCATCCCCTGTCCTGTATAAGGACAGTATTATGGGGAGCATTTGCACTGAATGAATGCATTCTTAGATGATTTTTTTCCATTCCTCTCTCAGTTTTTGTTTCTCTTTTCGACTGGTGGTATACCATGAAGCTGGCTTATCAAGTTAGGTGGCTACTTTTTATTCAATAACTTTTGGTTAACATAACACAGTATATCTAAGAAGTATGTTGTAATTCACACTGTTAATTTTTCTTCATAATATCCATCAAAGCTCTTGCTTTCTGTATTTCGTCATGTCTAAAGTGGCATGTGTTTATCACTGCCATGTTATGCTTCAATCACAAAGCTTGAGCTTTCAGTCATTTATCAACATCTACTGCTGTGACCAAAGGAAAAATGCGTTTTGATTTATAGATAGATATACTGTTTGTGTGTGTGTGCAGGTGTGTGTGTGAGAGAGAGAGAAAGCAAACATATTCTTTGGTATCTGGTCTTTTCTTTTTATAGGAAAATACAATATATCCCTAAAGACACCCAAGTCTATTTTGCATAGTGTGTTCTTCAAAAGGCTGAGAGTGTTTGATTGAATATAACCCCAGCATTACCTCAAGATAATGGCATGAAATCTGGTTTGAGGTGGTTTGGCGAGTGGGTAAGATGGAGTGTTATCGTGTCTGAGCACACTTTCTCACAGAGCTGTCTGCCATCATTCAGACCCACCAGCCGTCTGCATCTCCCCAAGTCAAACACTCCATCTAGTGGTGTCACATAAACAGCAAGCGCAGGGTCCCATTAGACTCCAGCACTTAGCATGTGCTGCTAAAGTGTCTTCATTTTATCAAACGAAAACAACAACATTCTCCATTTTTACAGTGCAGACCACATATCCTGAACACTGGAATTATTAGTAATACAAAATTGACATACATACCCTGAAATTCAGCTACTATGACTTAGAAAAGATGTGGTGTGTGTGTGTGTGTGTGTTATTGTATTATTGTACTTTGTTTTATTATTTTCCATTTTGTCGTTTCTTGCTTTATTTACCCAGTGTGCTTTGCATGGTGTATTCAGAAAGGCCTCTTAAAAATTTATCCAGAAAATTTAGCAAGGCTAGTGGATACACCCCTTTCCATTTTTCACATCAAATTTGGATTTAAGGGATTTTCATTCCATACCTTGCACAGATAATCTCATTTTGCTTTCACTGTACACAGAATACTCCCCAGAGTTAAACGTTTTAATTAATTTTTCCTTGCATTTTTGGGTTGTTCAACCTGAATCGACAGTACTAGGAGCACATGAAATCATTATTCATTTCAGCCAGTGGTCCCATTTAAAAATATATATATATATATTACACACATATTAGATATCTCATGTAAGTAAATGGTATACTACTATTTTTCTCCATAAGATATATAATACCAAATATGGTCTAAGACAATCTTTGAACGAAAGAAGTTTAGTGTAATAACATATGAGTTTGAGTCTAGTATGTGTTGTAGACAGCCAAAGCATGTGCTGAATTTTGATTTCAACCTTAATAGTTGCTTAGGGCACTGCTTTCAGATTGGTTTAAACTGTTCTTATGTGACGTCTGTACTACAAGCCTCTGAACTACAAGCCCAGCTCTCTAACCATTACACTACACTGTAACCTCTGAGCTACAAGCCCAGCTCCCTAACCATTACACTACACTGCTCCCAAACCCATTACACTACACTGTAACCTCTGAGCTACAAGCCCAGCTCCCTAACCATTACACTACACTGTAACCTCTGAGCTACAAGCCCAGCTCCCTAACCATTACACTACACTGTAACCTCTGAGCTACAAGCCCAGCTCCCTAACCATTACACTACACTGTAACCTCTGAGCTACAAGCCCAGCTCCCTAACCATTACACTACACTGTAACCTCTGAGCTACAAGCCCAGCTCCCTAACCATTACACTACATTACACTGTAACCTCTGAGCTACAAGCCCAGCTCCTTAACCATTACACTACACTGTAACCTCTGAGCTACAAGCCCAGCTCCCTAACCATTACACTACACTGTAACCTCTGAGCTACAAGCCCAGCTCCCTAACCATTACACTACTCTGTAACCTCTGAGCTACAAGCCCAGCTCCCTAACCATTACACTAAACTTTAATCTCTGAGACACAAGCCCGAGAGATTTGAGCCTACAGGAGCAGAATACAAAATGTTTTATTCCCCCTTCACCACATGATGCCAATTCCTGGACAAAAAGGCAGCTCACTGCACACACATTATCTGCCACAGTGAAGGCTGCAATGAGGTTTTTAAGAATGGAGCTGAACTCGGCTGTCAACTGTTGATTGTATGAACCGGTCAAAAATGTATTCTCTCCACAGTCAATGTGGACATTCGTCCAAATGATTGAAAAACTAATTTTATATGGTAGATCCTCCCATTTCTGGGTTAATGAGACCTCACTGCCCATCACTCATTGGCTGCAGTGGTTCACATCCTTGATCTGAGAGCCTGATGGCTTTGGCCCCTTAATTGATCAATAATAACTGTTGGTTACACAATTAACAGCTGTGCTGTCATTGGTCTATATTAATTGCTGGTATGGCTATCCTGTGGCCTGATCTAATGTACATATGAATCCTGAGGGAACTGCTAACCATACATGGGAAAACAGCTACAACAGGCTATTTTCCACATATTTTCTGTTATTGTCTTTTATCTAGTGGTTGTGGGAGCAGGATTATATGAATGTCTAATATGCAATAAATAAACTCAACTTTTACAGCACTGTGGATTCACATTACAAAAAGATTCACAAAAACTAAAAAATTGTGCTGTCAAATATTTTTATTATATACAAAATATATTTGGAATCTATATCCTACAGAGAAAATGACCAACACTGTAAACTGAATTATTATACTAAATCTCTTCAATAACTAAACTGTTAGTTAAATTATGTATAAAAAGGCCAATGTCTGGCAACACGTTGCTATATCTAAAACATTCAAAATATGACTTCCAGAAGATTATACTTTAATTTTTCGGCAGTGGAGGATTACCAATGAACTGCAAGGTGCATGTGTCGGTACTGCAAAGCTCTTCCGGCTTTAGGTGCTCAACCTGTTTTCTCGCGTGTATCAGTGGACTGCTGAAGCTGCGCAGGGGCTCTTGATGCGTACCTAACGTGGATAGGTAAATACGTACATAACCGCCTCCCATGACTGTTCCTTCCATTTGGTATATACATCGACGGTTGCGCGTAGCTCTGGCCTGCGCGGATTTTCGTGAACTGGATTGTTTTCCGAGGTTAGTAGCACGTATTCTTTATAAAGCAACCAGGAAGGGATTTGAAACGGAATACCACACCATCTGGTGCGCACAGCAACGAAGCGCAGCAGGACCAATAGGACCTACATTATGCCGTTAAAATTATTTGCATTTTAATAATATTGAGGAGTTGTGACATTTTCCTCGAGGCGAACCCCAATTATTTAGATTTTTTGGCTGCCGCTTTATGCAGTGTCACCTGCCAAACTATAGGTATTGTAGCTATTTATCTAAATCACTGTAAAGGTGCATTGGAGTAACCACAGTTTAAAGAGCGGTTCGTTAGACATGTCCCTTATACTGAGTGTTTTCTGTGTGCTGAAATGAAACTATTAAACCAGCTGGCTGTGTGGTATAAGATGATCATTCTAATGTTGTCCTAAACGGACATTGCGCACTGCTGTCGCTAACATTGGGTAGCTAGTAAACGAACTTTTTTGAGCTAAAGCAATATTTCTAGGTTGATATTTTTTCGCTTCGCCAGTATGTTTAGATTCCTCGTGTTTGTGCTGCTTATTGCGGTAGCCTGTGGGGCACTGGGTGGACCACCGTCTACCACTACGCACTTAAATTCATCATCCGTGCCCATCCATGCGGAGGGCCGCTCGAATGCCACGGACAACGCATCGACTGTAGGATCGCACTTCTATTCAATCATAAGGGACCTTCCAACGCTAAAGAACATTGTCATTTTCATATGCGTGTTCACGGCGTTCCTAATCACCTGCCTCGTCATCCGAGTATACAGGTAAGATGTGTTGATCAATACAAGTTTAGATCGATTGCCAGTCACTCTGGTCGTTTGTGGTTAGTAAGGGAACGGGGAATCTGTAACAGCTGTTTCCGTTCTCTCTAATCTAATGAGTAATGAGTGGTAGAACCAGGCTCATAACCACAGTAAATTAACATTATGTTGTTATCGTTACTGTATAGCTGCTTTTGCGTGAAACTGCGTTGTTTGCGCTCTTGTGCATCTCTTCTTAACCGGTTACCATTAGCGCAGGCAGATGGCGCCAGGATTTGTTACACATCCATGTCAACTTGTAATGGATATACTAAGTACTGCAACGACAGATACATTATGGGAACAAAGCAACAACCGGCCAAATATTAGACATTTTCTCCAATACAGTAGTTACCTGCGGGTTCTCTACAGCTACTTGTTTTCAGGGCCTACAGAGCTGAATGATGCATTTTAAGCGTACTGTTTTAAGAAATGCCTGCATTCACCCCAAGTCGTTTGAGCTCAGTTAAACTAATAAAGTTTTCGATGAACGTTTTTCACTTTCCCATTCATGTAATTTGTTTCATCACCATTTGTTTCTAAAATCTCTCTGGAACTGTGCAAAGTCTTGTTTTCGGACAGAACTGATTCTGTGCGTATATGTTGCACTGCAGATCAGGGAGAAAGGTGAGAAAAACGCGAAAGTATGACATCATAACGACACCTGCAGAAAGAGTGGAAATGGCTCCATTAAACGAAGAGATGGATGACGAGGAAGATTCCACTCTCTTTGATGTCAAATACAGGTAAGGGTAAACTAAAAACAATATTGATAGATTTTGCATAATTTGGTGAGGTGAAATACTCTGGTACAATTACAGTGACAAATACATAATTGTTATACACAGACCAAATGGTTTCCCTCACATTAACATGAGGATTTTAATACTATTTTCTGGCAATAAGTTACTCCCTTTTTATTTATCTCTCAACCACCTCATTTTAAAATGAATATTTCTTGATAATGGTTAAAGCTGCTTTTGCATTGAAAGAGAATGGTTATTAAGAAACGTCAGTAGCGACTGCCAATCCTGTGTAGAAGTATCTAATGTAGAAAGCATATTAAGTGTTAAGTGGAGGTGCAGGTTCACATGGACCTTGAGCTGTGCAGAAGAGTATAATTTCGGAAGTCAAAAAATGGAAGTCACTGTTACCGCAAAAACTTCTCAAGTCTGGCACTGGTACTGATAAGGAAAATATAAACCGCAGACGAAACAAGAATGTTGCTGCTTAACAAGTTTTACGTCATTCCTTTACTCTGCCACACAGCGTTCGCCCTGTAAATATAATTTGAGTAACATGTGAGCTAAAATGAACCGAACGTTGTCGACCTCAGAAATGGAAAAGCACCGTAAACCAACAATACATTTCAGAGATCAGCCATCCTTGGCAACCAACAGTTAAACAGTGCGATTTTGATTTTGAATGGTTTGTTTTATTATCATACATCGACACATTTATTACATCTACAAAAATCAGGAGGAAGGAAAACCACTTTCTCTTGAAAGTGTTTACTCTGATTTGGGAGGGGATTCAATTTCTATATTTGAATCTCTCCCAGAATTATGACATTATTATTGAACTGATCTGGTACCATTGACTGTTTTATATTATGTGTTCCTGATTTTATCCCCTCACCGTCTGAATTTCTGTAGTCTCTGAATATTGATGTTGTACTTATTTAGGCTTAGTGGGACTTGGTTGGTTTTGGCTATTGTTGTTTACTTTCTCTCAGCTCTTTGAGAAAACCGCTAGGTTTTGCTCACACGTTCGGCACTTAACATATAGACTGCGGTTCTTTCAGGCTCTTTGGCCACAAAAGTCCAAGGTCGCTGTCACACACACACACACACACACACACACACACACACACACACACACACACACACTCTCACACACACACATACACACGTACACACACACACAGACACACACACACACACACACACACACACACACACACACACACACACTACACACACACACATACACACGTACACACACTCACACAGACACACACACACACACACACACACACACACACACACAGGCACAAGATGGAGTTTTCACATCAGCAGTATTTCAGCAGCCTTTGCCCGGTATCGCTGTGGGCGCATGATTGTGGCTGGAGCGTCTCGCGTCAGAGCTGCTCCTGAAGGCTGTGAGTCTCATATCACACACGGATCACTGCAGTAAACACCACCAGCATCTCACAACAGGAAACATTCCATTTTCTAAGCATAACACATTTCATCTGCATGTGATCGTCCACTTAAACTTAAGACATTTTTCTGATCACAATGTCAAGATGTACTTTTGGCTATAGATATTATCGTGTTGGCTTGAAAGCCTCTCAGTTGCACTGAAAGGTGTTTTTATGAGAGGGAAAAGTACTCCAGGTCTTTCTAATCCCAAAACCACAAATTGTAAGTGCAGGTAATACTTCACCTTTGGAAGTGTTTGTGACATTAGTGAGACAGTAGAGCCCTCTCACTCTAGCATTAAGGCAGGCCTTGAGCTGAACAGATTTCTGGGTAATAGCTCCTGTTTGTGTCACATATCCTTTGGGCCAAATGAATATAGAACACACAGTAACTTGCTTATCTTTTCAGAAGTCAGTCATAATCGTGTAAAAACAGTGGCAGAGCCCATTATGACAGCAGCCTCCCGCTTTCTTTCAGCAGAAAGTTTAAGGAGGTTAGGAAAGTGTTTGGAGAGAAGCAGCACTAGCCTTGTACTTTCCTGCTCGTTTGCTTGTCCTGACCACATCCTGCTTGCCAGACTTTCTATCCTGTTCCTTTTTAGCCTGGATAAAACCGTCTCCATAGCCAGGTAGCCTGTCCCATGTTTGTCTAGAGAGAAAAAAGATGAGATTGACATTTAAAGCAAGTTGTGAAGCAGCACATTTTGAAGATTTTAGCCATTTTGTTTTAATTCACTGCTAAGTCGTTGCTTTGTAGTGTGTAGTTTACTCACTCCTGCAGTGGTATTGCTGTTGAGGTCATAATGTTCTGAATGTGATTTTTGTGGATTTAGCGATAGCAGGTTCCGGTCAGTGATAACCCAAACAGACTTTCCATGGCACATTTTAAAGTGGTTTGAGTTTTAAAGTGGTGAAGTGGCAGGCTAAAGAAAATGGCAGCCAAACCTCCAGACATTGATGTAAGGTTTTTGGTTCAACATTTTAGCACAAATATTTACCTTAATGTAAACTCTTATTTGCTTAGGCAAGGAGCCTATAGCGGCAATAATGATACTAAGCTCATAAAATTTGAAAATGTTGAGCTATGAAGCAGATTGTTTTAGGAAATGAAACCCTTCTTGTGTCTGAAATATTTTTATGTTTCAGGTGAAGGAGGAAACTGCAGTCCAGTCTGCATCACCACCCACTACAAGCCTGAGGATGATTTTATGTGAATCCTGAACAATTTGTCTTTTTGTGTTTTTTTTTTTTTTGTTCTCAAAGGCTCCTCCCTGTCAACACCACTAAAGTAATGTTCATGTGGATTTAAATTTCCAAAGGATTTTTTTTTTTTTTTTTAAATATTTGATAAACTGAATGGTTTGTAAGTTTTGACAACCGTCTGTTGAGGAATCAGCACACTCAAAAGAAATGGCTTCATGTCTGTGACCTGGTCATCTCCAGTCATTAGTTGCATCAAACAGCAAGCCTGTTGCAGCTGGGAGGCTGTAAGCGCAGAACCGTTTCCTGCCCTGATTCTTCTGAATCTGTAAATCACACACAGTAATCCCTGCATTCCAAACATAGAGACTTTTAATCCCAGCAAAATCTCTGAAGGCAGAGCTGCATAACTTCTCTTTTATTCATGTTTTATTTTTCCTTTATCCAGGAGAAGAACCCTTTGAGATTATCATCTTTTTTCAAGGGGGACTTGGGGACTTATTAAAATCCCAGTACAGAAGGAGCAGACGTTATCAGCACATAATTCTCTCTCGGTTTCTGGACTCCTCCAGTTTTTGGCCAAACCCAGGGGCTGGACTTCAGGCTCCTGAACAAAAACAACTCTTAGGAGCTTCTTTTGACAGAGAAGCTGTGGTTAAAATATACCCACAATAGCTTCTGGAAATTTTATCTTCTGTATGAATGTTCAATTCATTTGTTGGTCTTTGGTTCAATGTGTTCATCTGAAACAGTCAGAGGTTCCATAAAGAAGAGTCTCCCTAAAACTGGGAGAAAAAAACTCTCCTGTCTTCAGAGGCAGATAAATAAGGCTATGGCTCTACGTAAATGCACGGTTTTCTTGAGTTTAGCCTGCATGCTGGACAACCTCATCTGTGAC
Organism: Albula goreensis; assembly: GCA_022829145.1. Taxonomy (NCBI): domain Eukaryota; kingdom Metazoa; phylum Chordata; class Actinopteri; order Albuliformes; family Albulidae; genus Albula; species Albula goreensis. Next base: position 1,301,965 of record CM040755.1, on the reverse strand, counting down.
TACTACACACATAATGACAAACCTCAACCCTCTGATTAACAAGGTGGCTATGTCCCAACCTGATGTCTCAATCACTGTATAATTTAATCATAAAAATCATCCGAGAGTTTTTATTTTATTAGAGATCTATGGAATTTGAAGGTCATCATATATATATATATATATATATTTATAAAGTAGGACTGAAGGATCACTAATTTTCAGATACAAAGAATATTAACTGCCACTACTTACATGTAATGGGTGAGCAATGCGGAACCCACCAAGAAGTTTTGTATTGTGGGGGTGGGGTGAGGGGCGTGCATGTGTCTGCAGACGTTCCGTGCAGGTGCGCATGTGCTTCTTTAGCTGCTGTGGCTGCACCTGAAGTGGTTTTTCAGGCAGGTGACCACACTGAGGCACTCCTATGCAAATAGAAGTTTCCGGTAATTCAGTTTGAAAGCACCTGATGTTTGCATGACTCAGCCGCTGGGCTCAGGTGCTCCGCAGGGCACAAGCGGCTCACCGGTTGTCTGTCTGTCTGTCTGTCTGTCATCCTGAGAGCCAGATCCAGCAGTGCTCCTTAAGATCTGGAGGTCTGAGAGGTGCAGAAAAGCTTTATGTCAGGAAGCAAAAAAAAAACTGCACTGGAAAAGAATATAAAATAGTATGATTAAGGCGTAAGCTGGAAAAATGCAAAGTATTAATGATAAAGTACCCAGATGTCAGGGCAGGGGAGTTCGCTGGTACATGAGTATTACTGCAGAGTGGTTTAGCCAGGGCTTTTGTTACATTATAAATGCACCTGTTATCCTGTAACCGCGAACACAGAGTGGTGTCTCAGTGATAGCAGGAGTTTTGAGAGAAAGGGGGTTTTTCGTTATTACATTTATATATTAGGCATTAAGTGGACGTCCATATCCCGAGGGACTTCCACCGCTTACATTTTAAACCCTGTCAGTTAACACAGCCGGATATTTACTGAAGCAGTGCAGGTGAAGTTCTCTGCTGAAGGATATAACAGCAGAGTCCTCCCTGTACGTACCTTAAAACTTACACTTGTACCCCAGCTCGATCACATTTAGTTATTTCTCCCGTTAAATGCCCATATTTTAAAAAAAAGAATATCCTGTAATTTTTTGATAAAGTTGAACAATAACTGATGAAATATGGCCCTCTGTTGTAGACCTTGTGTTGTGTAACCATTATACACAACCTGGCAACCCAGACTTTTGGAACTGGTTGTAAATCCCCGTATTTTCAGTACCCAGCGCTGGCAGGTGAGGTCCCACCTGGGAACTCAGACCTGCAGCATATGCGTCTGGGGCTCCGCTCCCCTGCCATTGAGCTGCACTGCTGCCCCTTTCGCTCAAGGTGAGCCCGGGGGCACATCTGTGCACTCTCCTGGGGAGGGGAGGGGGGGGCGAATCCATAAATAACCTGCTCCCGTAACAACCTCAGTATACTAGATCAGCCCCATGCATCTGCTCAGTAGTGACCTCAAAACCAGCAGGACAATCAGTCTCTCTGCCAGCCACTGGGGAGCCGCCCGAGGGACAGAGCCTCGTACACTACTGAAGACTGACTGGCCAATCTCACCCAAACGCTACTGCTTTCACAGTGGATGGAAGAAGCTTTTTGATTGGTTAACTGGGTATATGTGACTAATTGTCATCCATACTCAAAATCCTATTGGCTGCCATAGTTTGTAATGTCAATTAAGAGGCCCTCTGTCAATAACAATGCGTGCAAAAATTGTGAAAAAATGACATCAAAATGTTTTATTGCTTTCCAGTAGGATACATAGAGCCATGGTACATGCACTTCTGTGCAAGGTTACAGCCAGATGGAATACACTTTCAGATCACGCCACGGCCACCTGTGGCTGAAACTCATTCGCGTCTTCAGTGGAGGTGAACTCCTCACTCAAGCTCTGATAGTGTATCTGCACGGTGTAACTGTAGCACTGAAATTCGAGGTGAAGATCTGATATCCGAACAGTAGAATCTTTCACGTAATGTAGCTACCTTTAATCTGGTTTTAATTTGAATTGGAGTTGCATACCAGAGTTTGATAAAGGCAACTGCTATCTAATGGAAAGTATATGTTGCTCTTGATAGGGACTACAAATGCTACTGTACGTTGAACAGAAAACCTTTTGTCTCAGGATGTGGACTGACTATAATTTACCCTCTAGAGCCCTCATGGCTCTGCTTTTATCCTAAATTCTTCATTACGGCTCAGAGTTAAACTTTAGCAGAAAGTTGTGAATGATGCCATACACTTCCCAAAACAAACTTATGTAAAGACACGTGCAAGTGCACCACATGCCAAGTAAAAATATTTAACACACTGAAGGCAATCATTTAAATTACACAGCAATTTGAAGTGTTGCTATGACAGTGAAGCGGTAACCATAGTGAAGTGGAAGGGACTGTGTCCTGTACTTCAGTTAGCTTGTTCTGCAGTCTGAAGTTAAGCCAAGTAAACCGTCCTGGTTGACCTTTCAGGCCTCCATGCTGGGAAATGATTCACACTCCGTTTTTCTGTCATGACCAGCTGCCTGTTAATGACTGCCTTTGAAATGTAAATATTTCATCCGAGTGCGGACACTCTGGCGTTTTTTTAACCATTCTGCATATTATATTTTTCCACAATTTTTGAGAATCAGTGCGGTGTCCCTGGGGGCGCAGTCAGCAGATCCTATTCGGCGGTAAACGACAGAACGGGCCATGCGCTAAAGTATCGGTAATTTCTCTGAGTGCTTTGTGTGTAATCCGATCCTGTTTGACGGGTCATAATTTAACGCCATATCAAGGTCTCCCAATTTAAAAAAGAAAATTCACTCACCCGCTCCCTGGTAACACTGAAGGTCTCCACAGAACCGCGTTCCCTTCCTGGCACACTTCCCTCCCCCGAAGGACGTTACTGTTTAATTACTCAAATGGAAGCTATGCTATCTCACAGTCGTGGCGTGTGGTTGGAGAGGACAATCCACTTTATTGAAAAGTTGTTTAAGTGTGCACCTGTGACAGCCAACAATCTATCAAGGACTTTATAGGGAATGTTTCTAAGGATATACAATTGGAGGAGTGATATAACATTGCTGTACTCACATTTTTGATTACGTTTCCCTTGTTACATTCCTACATGTGTGTGTTCTTGTGGAATTGTGTATGCAGTTTTTTGTACTGTGTAATCTTCGGGGGAAAACCCCCATGTGTAAAGACCAAAAACTAATGAATGAGGTAATCGGCAATACTCAATACATCGGAAGTTCTACATTCTGTTACAAATCCCACTGTGAAGAACGTAGAGCGTACGTGTGCATGTGGACAGATCGACCTCAGTTGTAGCCAATTATAAATCATATTAAGGTCGACATTTCAGTATGATTACGGTTTGTGTTCTTAATCACCGATATGTATAATGTAAAGTAATATTGTATTTTAAATGGTTTCATTTTGTTTTGCTGTAGCAAATGTACTGTGAACGGTCTTAATACTTATGAAATTATCTAATGTAAAACAGTAGATATGAACTTGATGTACCTTTAAAAAAAAAAACCCGATTGTGTTTCCTGCTGATTGTACGGCTGTTCAAATCTGTCAGAAGCAGCTGTGAGGATGTCTGCGCTTTGTCTTGCATCTGTGTCAGACAAGATCTGCCTCCCCGCCTCCTTGTATGCCACTTGGAAATGTCAACGTTTTCCCTTTAAAATACAAAGTTTACCGCATGCACCGTCATCACAACGTTTGCATGAGGAAAAGCTAGAATTAAACCTTTTAGCTGTTGAAGTAAACAATTTGGTGTACACAACCTTAAACAGCCACCCTTACCACATGGCAAATGTGGGAGGAAAACGACCTAAATGTTTCGTAGGATGTTTATTTAATTTGTTTAATTAAATGATCTGCAAGAGAAATCTTTGATTAAAATTCGCAGCGTTGAAAAATGTAGTGATTAGCGCGGTGTATTTTAGTTTGCTGGAACCATGGTTCAGAGATTTTTACTCCGAGTATAATGGCTCACAGTCACTGTTTTCCAAGGCCATAAAAAATGTATCAGAGAGAGAAAAAACCCGCTCCTCCGCGGCTTTGATCTGTCTGGTTCGGTGATGTGCTGTAACAGTGTTTTTCGTAAGTCTCTAGTCAGGGCGTGTATGAATTTTCTTTCGATGTCATTTCCCCCCTTTGTTTTAAAACCTTGGCGGGTAAAATTGACAAATAAATTTTTACCTGACCTATGTGGCTATGTGGATTTTGTTTCCCTGTCTCAAGTCTCGGTCCCCCCGCCCAGGTATCACTGAACTGCGAGGAAACATGCACCCTTACTCAGGGGTGTGCAGATCCAGGCCAAAACAGAGTTTTGACCACTCTTGCTCTCCAAGGTTTACCTAACACTCCTGTCAGAGAGATGGTGGCCTTTCTGCACATACACACCTACTATAGAACAGCTGTAAGACCACCATTTTCAGCTGCATTGTAAACCTCCACAAAATACATTTCTCTCCTTAATATCACAAACAAGCCCCTAAACATGTTCAAACACTGAGCTCAGACAGTGCTGCTCCTGCCAGCAAAAACCACATCATCAAAACCATTTGGCCCCAAAAAATGGCAGTGTCAAAATGATAGGCCCAAATCCATTTGATAAAGACACATACAGGTGAAAACAGAATGACCTGGCTCTTGTCTTTTTCATTTCACAGAAACAGACACGGTGGAGATGAATGGGCTGAGACGAATGTATCACTGAGTGTGGTGACCTGGGAGGGCATTTTGGGTTGAATGTGGGGGAGAGGAAGGGGTCACACCACTGTTTAAAAACACAAAGGCACAGCTGTGCCTCTGTGAGTGGAACCAGAACTACCCCACCCTCCTGACAGCACTCATCTGTTTTTAAGACAATTTTAGGAGAATAAAGAGCAAAATTTACCAGCGAAGAAAAGATTCTGTCACAGTTCTCAGGGACATGCCTTAGCTGGAATACATCTGCCGGAGGTGCTGTTAATTAGAGCGTCCCCAGAGTGGATTTCTGGGAAATATTTAAAAGAATTGTAATGAATGTAGTTTTTCAGGGTCCATTAAACATTCTGCCATTAAGCAGCTCTTTAGTGTCAGGCTTAAAGTTTTAAAGTTAGGTCAATTAAGGCTCACTTTGCCTTGCCTTCCACCACAAATTCAAGTCGGTGATAAGGCACAGAACTGAGAAATGTCACTGTGAGTTTGTTTAGCATTTTTTTTCCATGACTTCTTTAGTCACATTGGCAAGACATTTGAAGGACTTGGGCAAACATAGCAGTTCCTTCCTGGATGCTTTTGTAATCTTGATTGTTACACAACTCTGATTTACTTGGAAATCCATAGCATGGTTAAAGTGACAGATCAAGATTGAACCTGGTGTACATGTATCAGTGTTCCAATATCTATGCTTACATCACACAGAGTGTACGTCTTGACTTACATGTCCTCCAATTTTCGAGGACCACTTTCATGTTCAAGGGTGTTGGTATTTCAGCTACTGGTGAACATCACAGCACAAGCTCTGTTGGGTAACTTAAATACAGAAACCAAACATGTGCCTTATTCATTATGACAGAAATCACACAGCTAGCCTCCACAGTGAACACTGTTTTCTCAAGCTTTGTTTTACAGGTATAAATATGTGAGAACAGTCACTTAAACTACTCAAAGCCTCATGGTTATGATTATAGAGATGAATTTATTGGCCTTTTCCCTGACCAGGGGATGCATTCTCATTATTTAATCACAGTTCCAGTTGCTCAGGTTTTGCCCTGTACATTTACAGCAAGCCACATCTGTTCCTGTCCTTTAAACATCAATCATGTGTCATATTCAATAACCATGACAAACCTAACACAACATGGCACCATGGTGATTCCAATACAGGATAAGCATTTTTGGAATAAAGTGTACACACCCCACCCAAGGGAGACAGCAGGTAAAAAACGGAGCACTGTGCAGAGACATCGGCGTTAACACGGCAGTCACACAGGGAACAGCGCTCAAGTCGTCAAACACAAAGGCAAAGCTCTCCATGGGGCCTGTGCACCGCTGACTTCGCCTGTGTCAACATCTCTGTATTAATAAAGGGAGTTTCCAGGGTTCCTGGCGGCTGCGTCTTCACAGGACAAAAGCCTCTCTGTGACTAGCTGTACGCAAACAAATATGTCCTCAGTGGAATGTGGCTCGTTTATGACTCTGAGAAAAGTGATTAAAACAGAAAAAACATCACACAGTGTAAGTACTCAGAGGGAAAGAGTTTTCAGAGTAAGGCAGATGTGAGGATGTGTGGCATGTGGGTTTAAGCAGAGCTGACATGTGAAGCTCTGTATGTTCACGCATGGTGTGCGGTCACGCTGGGCCCGTGCCAGACTGGTGCTTTCTTTAGCCATTATTCGTACGTCATCTGCAGAAGGTCACTGCACTGCAAAGGACGGCATTCTGCCCGAAACCCCTCCCCCAGAGACCCACACTTCAGCCACACCATCGCTGGGGCGCACTGACACGAGCAGAGAACGGTTCAGACCCACACTTCAGCCACACCATCGCTGGGGCGCACTGACACGAGCAGAGAGCGGTTCAGACCCGCACATCGGCACTGAGAGAGCCCCAGACACAGACAGAAACACACACAAACACACACGCGCGCACGCACACACACACACACACACGCGCGCGCACACACACACAACACTCCTGCCACATATAAACTTGGCCATGTTTACGGTCCATTTTGTGCCCCTTGCAAAAACATTTTTAACAGAACTATTTTAAATAAACTGCTCATTGACATGTTTCCATCTTGTGGTCAAAATAGTGTACTGCAAGAGAAGGTCATTCAGAGTGAAACTTCACTGCACCTTCCCAGAGTAAAACCACTCTGATGAGTTTACTTAGTACGTCTTTAACACAAGAATGGTTTCCTTACAGAGCAGACAAACAGCAGAGGTGTTAACTGAACACTAAGGGTCTGATATGCCTCTGACCACCTGGCCTCCCCTTCACACGGTGTGACTTGATGTAGTTTAATTGTGCAATGAAATTTGTGGATTTATTCACCATGATGCAGGTTCCAAGCAGCATGCAGGACAAAGGATATCTCACGGTCATCTAGACTCACCCCATGTTGACTGCTCAGATATTATCACTGGGATATTCTATAAACTGGACCCACTTCAGGCAAACACACTTCCCCACCAGTTCCCAGGCCTCTACTCATGATTGTGCACAGGTGTGGGGTGATTAATGATGACATCATCCAAAAGGGGGTGGGGCTTTCAACTGCAGCTTACCCCCAGCAGCAAAGATGGTGGAGAAAAAACAAGACAAGACAGCTCAATCTTAAACCAATTTCTAACAGATTTTTTTCTCTCTTTCTTTCTTTTCTAAGTGTTACATAGCAGCACAACTTTAGATTTAAGCTCAGTGAGTCAGAGGCTGCTCAGAGGCCCCTTAGTGTCTCTGTGCTGGCTGATGAGTCGGCCCCCTCCTGCACTCCTTAGTTTGTAGGGCACGTCAAGGACAAGAGAACTTCCACCCAGCACGCTGTGCTTTCCCACAATCCTCTGCTGCGTTATTTATAGAGCTCTGCTTCCTGCGTTGAGAGGTCAGGCTGCCGTGGCACAGGCTCCAGTGTGGAGGCGCAGCGCCCCCTGGCTGTGGAGGCCCTTCAGGGTCCTGAACTCCAGCGGCATGGTGTGGGGGCTGGCGCGGGACGTGTATTCGTACGTCAGGGTGTCGTAGTAGTGGTACTTGACGGAGTTCCCATGGGGGTCGCGAGGAAAGGGCCAGAAGCCGTACAGGTGGATCTCTTCGCAGAAGCGCGTGGCCAGAGTATACATCAGCAGCCCTGTGGTCGGCCGTTTTATCAGCACGTTATTGGTGAGCCAGTACCTGGAACACACACAGGTATACAAACATATACACAAGTGCCATTTCAGGTACACACACACACACACACAGGTATATAAACATAAACACAAGTGCCATTTCAGGAACACACACACACACACACACACACACACACACAGGTATATAAACATATACATAAGTGCCATTTCACAAACACACACACACACACACACACACACACACACACACACACACAGGTATATAAACATATACATAAGTGCCATTTCAGGAACACACACACACAGGTATATAAACATAAACACTAGTTGTGTTCTTGAAATGGCACTTATGTATATGTTTATATACCTGTGTGTGTGTGTTCCTGAAATGGCACTTATGTATATGTTTATATACGTGTGTGTTTGTGTTCCTGAAATGGCACTTATGTATATGTTTATATACGTGTGTGTTTGTGTGTGTTCGTGAAATGGCACTTGTGTTTATGTTTATATACCTGTGTGTGTGTGTGTGTGTGTGTGTGTGTGTTCGTGAAATGGCACTTGTGTTTATGTTTATATACACAAGTGCCATTTCACACACACACACACACACACACACACACACACAGGTATATAAACATAAACACAAGTGCCATTTCACGAACACACACACACACACACACACACAGGTATATAAACATAAACACAAGTGCCATTTCACGAACACACACACACAGGTATATAAACATAAACACAAGTGCCATTTCACGAACACACACACACAGGTATATAAACATAAACACAAGTGCCATTTCACGAACACACACACACACACACACACACAGGTATATAAACATAAACACAAGTGCCATTTCACGAACACACACACACAGGTATATAAACATAAACACAAGTGCCATTTCACGAACACACACACACAGGTATATAAACATAAACACAAGTGCCATTTCACGAACACACACACACAGGTATATAAACATAAACACAAGTGCCATTTCACACACACACACACACACACACAGGTATATAAACATAAACACAAGTGCCATTTCAGGAACACACACACACAGGTATATAAACATATACATAAGTGCCATTTCAAGAACACACACACACAGGTATATAAACATATATACAAGTGCCATTTCAAGAACACACACACACAGGTATATAAACATATACATAAGTGCCATTTCAAGAACACACACACACAGGTATATAAACATATATACAAGTGCCATTTCACTAACACTCACATACACACACACAGGTATATAAACTTAACACAAGTGCTGTTTCACTAACACAAACACACATAAGTATATCAAAAGTGCTGTTTCACTAAAACACACACACACTTACATATACACAGGCACACACACATATACATACATACACAAAAGCACACACACAAACAAACACAGGCACACACTTATTCAATCATACATACAGACACACAGAAGCACACACAGACACAAGCACAATCTCTCTCTCTCTCTCTCTCTCTCTCTCACACACACACACACACACACACACTGCCACAAACACACAAAGACAGCTTGTCAGCGCAGATCAAACTGGGTAGAAAGTCTTTCAGGTTGACTGCATTAAGTCATGCTTTCTGCTTTGTGACATCTCTGAGGAATAGCTGCAGGGAATGGTAATTGATTTATTTATTTATTTTCTTGGTGGTTGTTATTTGTCTCAAAGTAAATCTCGAGAAGTATAGGTGTGTTTTCATGGGGGAAGCAATTACAGGATAAATGGCACAAAGGTGAGCAGGTTACATAGAGCACTGAGGTATGAGGGTTACATAGCACACTGATGTGTGTGGGTTACAAAGAGCACTGAGGTGTGTGGGTTACATAGCACACTGATGTGTGTGGGTTACATAGAGCACTGAGGTGTGTGGGTTACATAGAGCACTGAGGTGTGTGGGTTACACACTGATGTGTGTGGGTTACATAGAGCACTGAGGTGTGTGGGTTACATAGAGCACTGAGGTGTGTGGGTTACATAGAGCACTGAGGTGTGAGGGTTACATAGAGCACTGAGGTGTGTGGGTTACATAGAGCACTGAGGTGTGTGGGTTACATAGAGCACTGAGGTATGAGGGTTACATAGAGCACTGAGGTGTGTGGGTTACATAGAGCACTGAGGTGTGTGGGTTACTGATGTGTGTGGGTTACATAGAGCACAAAGGTGTGTGGGTTACATAGAGCACTGAGGTGTGTGGGTTACATAGCACACCGAGGTATGAGGGTTACATAGAGCACTAAGGTGAGCAGGTTACATAGCACACCGAGGTATGAGGGTTACATAGAGCACTGAGGTGAGCAGGTTACATAGAGCACCGAGGTATGAGGGTGACATAGCACACTGATGTGTGTGGGTTACATAGAGCACCGAGGTATGAGGGTGACAAAGCACACTGATGTGTGTGGGTTACAAAGAGCACTGAGGTGTGTGGGTTACATAGAGCACTGAGGTGAGCAGGTTACATAGAGCACTGAGGTGAGCAGGTTACATACAGAACTGTGGTGAGCAGCTCATGTGCTGTCTGCGGCCGCTGTAAAACCTCTGCAGCAGACGCATTTCCCTTCAGCAGCTCTGAGCGTGCTCATGCTGGCGGAACGAGGGCCGTGGTACAGCCTTTCATCAGCGGCTTTCTCACTCTCTCTGAGCGTCTCTCTCTCACTCTCTCTGTCTCCCTCAGTTATCTCTCTCTCTCTCTCTCTCTGCACCCATGAAAGGGTGACAGGAAGTGGTGCCCCAATTAAGCAGCTGCCATCCCGGCCAGTGAGAAACCCTGCTGCGTGCACGCATACACACACACACACACACACACACACACACACACACACACACACACACACACACACACACACACACACACACACACACACAGACTATCTCCATACTGCCTGTCTTTGTCAGACAGTGAATTATAAACACAAGCTCCAAGACAAGGACTCAGACACACAAAAAACTTCCACAATGCCTTGCTGTCTTCCCCTGTGCAGGCAGTGACTGTCACTGGGGCAGTGGGCCGTGGGCACCAGAGAAACGCAGACAGGGCTTGAGTCTGATCCCAGCTCACGCACACACAGCACAACCCACCGAGCTGATCCCAGCTCACGCACACACGGCACAACCCACCGAGCTGATCCCAGCTCACGCACACACGGCACAACCCACCGAGCTGATCCCAGCTCACGCACACACAGCACAACCCACCGAGCTGATCCCAGCTCACGCACACACGGCACAACCCACCGAGCTGATCCCAGCTCACGCACACACAGCACAACTCAGCGAGCTGATCCCAGCTCACGCACACGCAGCACAACTCAGTGAGCTGATCCCAGCTCACGCACACACAGCACAACCCACCGAGCTGATCCCAGCTCACGCACACGCAACACAACTCAGCGAGCTGATCCCAGCTCACGCACACGCAGCACAACCCACCGAGCTGATCCCAGCTCACGCACACACAGCACAACCCACCGAGCTGATCCCAGCTCACGCACACACGGCACAACCCACCGAGCTGATCCCAGCTCACGCACACACAGCACAACTCACCGAGCTGATCCCAGCTCACGCACACGCAGCACAACCCACCGAGCTGATCCCAGCTCACGCACACAGCACAACCCACCGAGCTGATCCCAGCTCACGCACACGGCACAACCCACCGAGCTGATCCCAGCTCACGCACACACAGCACAACCCACCGAGCTGATCCCAGCTCACGCACACAGCACAACCCACCGAGCTGATCCCAGCTCACGCACACACGCACAACCCACCGAGCTGATCCCAGCTCACGCACACACAGCACAACCCACCGAGCTGATCCCAGCTCACGCACACACGGCACAACCCACCGAGCTGATCCCAGCTCACGCACACACAGCACAACCCACCGAGCTGATCCCAGCTCACGCACACACAGCACAACCCACCGAGCTGATCCCAGCTCACGCACACAGCACAACTCAGCGAGCTGATCCCAGCTCACGCACACAGCACAACCCACCGAGCTGATCCCAGCTCACGCACACACAGCACAACCCACCGAGCTGATCCCAGCTCATGCACACACAGCACAACCAGCGAGCTGATCCCAGCTCACGCACACACAGCACAACCCACCGAGCTGATCCCAGCTCACGCACACGCAAACAACCCAGCGAGCTGATCCCAGCTCACACACACGCAACACAACCGAGCTGATCCCAGCTCACGCACACAACACAACCCACCGAGCTGATCCCAGCTCACATGCAGCACAACTCAGTGAGCTGATCCCAGCTCACGCACACAGCACAACCCAGCTCACGCACACAAAGCACAACCAGCGAGCTGATCCCAGCTCACGCACACACAGCACAACCCACCCGAGCTGATCCCAGCTCACGCACACACACAGCACAACCCACCAGCTGATCCCAGCTCATGCACACACCCAACTCACCGAGCTGATCCCAGCTCACGCACACACAGCACAACCCACCGAGCTGATCCCAGCTCACGCACACACAACACAACCCACCGGAGGCTGATCCCAGCTCACCGACAGCCCACCCGGCTGAGCTCACGCAGCACAACCCACCCGAGCTGATCCCAGCTCACGCACACAGCACAACCCACCGAGCTGATCCCAGCTCACGCACACACAGCACAACCCACCGAGCTGATCCCAGCTCACGCACACACAGCACAACCCACCGAGCTGATCCCAGCTCACGCACACACAGCACAACCCACCGAGCTGATCCCAGCTCACGCACACACAGCACAACCCACCCAGCTCACGCACACAGCACAACCCACCGAGCTGATCCCAGCTCACACACACACAGCACAACCCACGAGCTGATCCCAGCTCAGCACAACTCAGAGCTGATCCCAGCTCACGCACACACAGCACAACCCACCGAGCTGATCCCAGCTCACGCACACACAGCACAACCCACCGAGCTGATCCCAGCTCATGCACACACAGCACAACTCAGCGAGCTGATCCCAGCTCACGCACACACAGCACAACCCACCGAGCTGATCCCAGCTCACGCACACGCAACACAACTCAGCGAGCTGATCCCAGCTCACACACACGCAACACAACTCAGAGAGCTGATCCCAGCTCACGCACATGCAACACAACCCACCGAGCTGATCCCAGCTTATGCACATGCAGCACAACTCAGCGACCCCCAGCTCACGCACACACAGCAGCCCACCGAGCTGATCCCAGCTCACACACACACGCACACAACTCAGCACAACTCAGTCACTGAGCTGATCCCAGCTCACGCACACTCAACACAACCCACCGAGCTGATCCCAGCTCACACACACGCAACACAACTCAGAGCTTATCCCAGCTCACTGCCACAACTCAAAAGCTCCATCACAACCCAAGCTGATCCCAGCCACATGCAGACCTCAGTGAGCTGATCCAAGCTCACGCACATGCAGCCACTGCCACTAAAATCCATCACAAAGCCCCAAGACCCACTGGCCCCCATGCCCAACAATGCGTGCTCGTCCCGGGCAGAGTCCCCATGCCATTGGCCCCTGCCAAGCCCCCAAGGCCATCGGCCCAGCACAGCCCTGTCGATGGGTGATGTGAACAAGCTCGGATTACTGAGCTCCATCTGCTCCCATCATTTAGAGACACATGGGGACCGCCCCACACAGTGACAGGGACTGCGCTTTCTGGGGAGCTCAGGGGCTGGTAGGGAGCTGCGCTCTGCGGATGACCACAGTGAACAGCATTACTGTCCAGGGCGGGAGAATGGGGGGACTCAGGTCTGGATTTGGGCATGTGTGGGGTGGTGAACATGGAGTTTTCCACCTAAACCAAGCGTTTCAGCCCCACTGTCCCAGGTGAACATGAGACTCTGCTGGCCCTCACTTCTTTCTGCACTGCAGATGGGTCAGCGATTACATCCTGTCTGTCTCTTTGGACCCCCAAGTTCACACACTGTGATGCAAACGGCGATGACAATTGTATCGCATGGATTTTCATACTTGTCTGTGTGACGACTGTCGGGCGATAGTGACAGCCCCACTCCAAGGGGCTCCAGACTGAGACCTGGAGTGCCCCAGTGTGTGCTGGCCTTCTGTCAGACTGAGACCTGGAGTGCCCCAGTGTGTGCTGGCCTTCTGTCAGACTGAGACCTGGAGTGCCCCAGTGTGTGCTGGCCTTCTGTCAGACTGAGACCTGGAGTGCCCCAGTGTGTGCTGGCCTTCTGTCTAACCATAATTACAATTCCTCAAGTACAATGAGGTGCTAATTGGTTTTAATTAGACAATTTTACTGTCTAATGTGGCATGATCCACATTATGGCAAACAGATATCCCATTACGTTCAATATTCAGTGCAGAACTTCTATTCAGTCATAGCACTTCTCAAACAGCTAATGCTTTCATTTTTTATTGTGTTGTGGCAAATGATCCACTTTGAAACCGAGTACCTTTTTAATGGATTTTTCAGTAGACTTATAGCTGAGAAGTCTTAAATGTTGAAAGTGAGAGACCTGGTCAATAAAAGTACACCCTTTGAGATGTGTCTGAGTGCTGTACTATAACAGAAGCACACAGCTGTCTCCCCTAAAAAGAGACCCAACTCATAAATGTTTCAAGTGTCTAATTCAGAGTTTGGGACCCTGTATCCAGCAGAAAGATGGACTGGGTTTGGAACCCCGTGTCCAGGGGTACGGTGGATTCAGTTTACACAGCGGCCTTAAAATATACAACGTTTTTGCACTAATCTGTGAGATATGGTCTCTCTGTATTATTTTGCACTAATCTGTGAGATATGGTCTCTCTGTATTGTTTTGCACTAACCTGTGAGATATGGCCTCTCTGTATTGTTTTGCACTAATCTGTGAGATATGGTCTCTCTGTATTGTTTTGCACTAACCTGTGAGATATGGCCTCTCTGTATTGTTTTGCACTAATCTGTGAGATATGGTCTCTCTGTATTGTTTTGCACTAATCTGTGAGATATGGTCTCTCTGTATTGTTTTGCACTAACCTGTGAGATATGGTCTCTCTGTATTGTTTTGCACTAATCTGTGAGATACATTCTTTTTCACCCAGCTCACAGAATATGCTGCAGCTGCAAACTTCTTGCATAAGAATTGGAAACCATAGTAACAGCACTCTATATCCGGATGACAGCACTGTTTCAGTTTCTAAAGCAGTGTTTGACTTTTCCCCGCACTGAAGGCTGCCCTGAGCTTTCAGAGTGAAATGAAGCTCCTCCAGCAGCTGGCCCTGCATCCATTCATCACATCCCAAAATGAACGACGGAAACAGCCCAGAGAGGCCGCACTGCGAAGAGCACCATAGAGATAGTCAAGTTAAATGGAAAATAAGCTTAGGACATTTGGAGAACTACATTGTGTGGTGGATTCAGCCTTTAGGTGCGTAATCTATATCAGTGACTGCCAAAAGATTCAACAACACTCAGTTCCAGGATCTACAATAGATACGGATCTAAGGGAATTCAGCACTGGAGTTAAACCTGCAGACACTGCCCCTCCAGGGCAGGAGTTAAACCTGCAGACACTGTGGCCCTACAGGACAAACCTGCAGACACTGCCCTTCAGGACTGGAGTTAAACCTGCAGACACTGCGGCCCTACAGGACTGGAGTTAAACCTGCAGACACTGCAGCCCTCCAGGACTGGAGTTAAACCTGCAGACACTGTGGCCCTCCAGGACTGGAGTTAAACCTGCAGACACTGTGGCCCTCCAGGACTGGAGTTAAACCTGCAGACACTGCAGCCCTCCAGGACTGGAGTTAAACCTGCAGACACTGTGGCCCTCCAGGACTGGAGGCAGACACTGGAGGACTGGAGTTAAACCTGCAGACACTGTGGCCCTCCAGGACTGGAGTTAAACCTGCACTGTGGCCCTCCAGGACACTGCAGCCCTCCAGGACTGGAGTTAAACCTGCCTGCGGCCCTCCAGGAGACACTGCGGCCCTCCAGGACTGGAGTTAAACCTGCAGACACTTCGGCCCTCCAGGACTGGAGTTAAACCTGCAGACACTGCAGCCCTGTGGAATGGTGGTCCCTTGGCAGCTCGTTGGCAGCTGGGGGTGGGGCTCTTACCCACGTACGGCGTGCAGCAGGCGCAGAGACGGGGACGCAGTGCGCACTCTGAGTGCGTGCTCCAGGATGAGGCTGACGGCCCATTCCACGCGGTCCTCACCGCCCTTGGCCATGAAGGCAGGGATCCAGAGCACGCTGCCCTGCAGATCCCGCAGCCTCTGCAGGAAACGCTCGCGCCACGCCTCGCTGCGCAGGTCTTGGAACGCCCGCTGCACCACCGATGGGTTCATCGTCACCAGGCTTGTCCTGTGGCCCACGTCCGCTGCAAACTCCTCCACCGGAGCCAGGTTACACCTGAGAAAGACACACACATAAACACACACATTAACATGCACATACAGACACACATATACACATGCACACAAACATACAGACATACACAAAATGTGCGTGTATACACACACACACACACACACACACACACAGAATGAAGTGCCCCAACCCAAACATCAGCCCTAGCCCCAGCGGGCCAACATATGGAAAGGGGTTACTCAGGGATTAGAGAAAATCTCACAGATACAGACACATACAGCCCCCAAGAGACCATCCCACTCACATCGGCTCCCAGAGCAGAACAGCTTTCAGTCATGCTGTGATTGAGTGTCTCGTTTTGTCATTAAGCTAACCTGCTTAACACAGATGGAAATACTATTTCTGTTGCCATCTAATTAAATCATTACAATTAAAGCATGTAATGCAATTTTAACTGAAACAGAACAGCAATTTCCTTCTTGTTCCTTACAAGTGAAAAGTGAGACATCGATGCAAATTAAACCTCTCTCACTGGTTACCGAGGCTAACGGCATTACCCAGTGTCAGAACAAGGGTCAAGCACAGGAAGGTCATGGTTGGAAACGGTTTGAGCCGGGACCAGAAATAACCAAAGCACAGACCCGGTCAGTCTGGGTTAGTCTGCTCCTCAGGGTGAAAGACTGAGCTCTGCTGGGTTGGTCTGGGTCAGTCTGCTCCTCAGGGTAAAGAAGGGCTGAATTGCACTGAGCTCTGCTGGGTCAGTCTGGGTCAGTCTGCCCTCAGGGTGAAAGACCCCAGCTCTGCTGGGTCGGTCTGGGTCAGTCTGCCACTCAGGGTGAAAGACTGAGCTCTGTTGGGTCGGTCTGGGTCAGTCTGCCACTCAGGGTGAAGGGCTAAGCTCTGCTGGGTCGGTCTGGGTCAGTCTGCCACTCAGGGTGAAAGACTGAGCTCTGCTGGGTCGGTCTGGGTCAGTCTGCTCCTCAGGGTGAAGGGCTGAGCTCTGCTGGGTCAGTCTGGGTCAGTCTGCTCCTCAGGGTGAAAGACTGAGCTCTGCTGGGTCGGTCTGGGTCAGTCTGCTCCTCAGGGTGAAAGGCTGAGCTCTGCTGGGTCGGTCTGGGTCAGGCTGCCACTCAGGGTGAAGGGCTGAGCTCTGCTGGGTCGGTCTGGGTCAGTCTGCCACTCAGGGTGAAGGACTGAGCTCTGCTGGGTCGGTCTGGGTCAGTCTGCTCCTCAGGGTAAAGGGCTGAGCTCTGCTGGGTCAATCTGGGTCGGTCTGCTCCTCAGGGTGAAAGACTGAGCTCTGCTGGGTCGGTCTGGGTCAGTCTGCTCCTCAGGGTGAAAGACTGAGCTCTGCTGGGTCGGTCTGGGTCAGTCTGCCACTCAGGGTGAAAGACTGAGCTCTGCTGGGTCAGTCTGGGTCAGTCTGCCCTCAGGGTGAAAGACTGAACTCTGCTGGGTCGGTCTGGGTCAGTCTGCTCCTCAGGGTGAAGGGCTGAGCTCTGCTGGGTCGGTCTGGGTCAGTCTGCTCCTCAGGGTGAAAGAATGAGCTCTGCTGGGTCGGTCTGGGTCAGTCTGCTCCTCAGGGTGAAGGGCTGAGCTCTGCTGGGTCAGTCTGGGTCAGTCTGCTCCTCAGGGTAAAGGGCTGAGCTCTGCTGGGTCAGTCTGGGTCAGTCTGCTCCTCAGGGTGAAAGACTGAGCTCTGGTGGGTTGGTCTGGGTCAGTCTGCTCCTCAGGGTAAAGGGCTGAGCTCTGCTGGGTCGGTCTGGGTCAGTCTGCTCCTCAGGGTGAAGGGCCCTTGATGAAGGGTGGATGGCTCATGTAAAGCATCCCCATGAAAACTGGCCACTTCTTTCCCTGTGTAAGCGCCTCGTCTCCTTGAAGAGAGCCATTTAGGGGAACAGAACGTACTTGGCCGCCATGAACGCCTCCTCAGGTTAAATCACAATGTCGGCCCACTCACTAATAACCCGTTACAGACCCAGGGCTGCGCTGCCTCTCACCACACACAATCATCTGACAAGTAAATAGGCCAAACATTTTCAGGGGGCAGCGTAACTATAGCGCCTCATTAAATTTCAGGGGGATCATTGAAGCTTTTTAAATGTCAGCTGCACACAGCAGGAATTCGATTGCTGAAGGTACTGGCCCGCATCCTAAAAGCTTGTTCTACAACAAGTCCTAAAAAACCACCAGAGAAAGGGAGAGAAAGAAAAAAGAAGGAAAAAGAAAGAAAGAAAAGGAGAGAGTGACACATACCTATGCAGCAATTTTGTTTAATTGTATTTGAGAGCTGAATATTTCTTTGGTAAATTGCTTTGGATTAAGTGGAATGAAGCCACATGGAAACAGACTTCTCATCCAGGCAACACATCCTGTACACATTTATCGCCTTTTATGGCTTATTCCTGACATTCACATACATGAAGCTGTTTCGTAAGTTATAGCTTGTTGTTTCTCACTTTCATTTGGCAGCATAATGTAATTTCATGCCATTAAGTCATCTTGAAATTGAAAACATTTAATTGAATGAGACAGAGGGATCAAGAGAGGAAGAAAACTTCGCTGAAAAAAAACAATTGCTGTTTTCTAACCCCTACAGAAACAGGCAGCTTTTTTCTTCAGGGCAAAGCTTCATCTGCATTACAAAGCAAAGCTTCACCTCCATTACAAAGCAAAGCTTCACCTCCATTACAAAGCAAAGCTTCACCTCCATTACTAAGCAAAGCTTCACCTCCATTACAAAGCAAAGCTTCATCTCCATTACAAAGCAAAGCTTCACCTCCATTACAAAGCAAAGCTTCACTCCATTACAAAGCAAAGCTTCACCTCCATTACAAAGCAAAGCTTCATCTCCATTACAAAGCAAAGCTTCATCTCCATTACAAAGCAAAGCTTCAAAGCCTCCATTCCATTTCAAAGCAAAGCTTCATCTCCATTACAAAGCAAAGCTTCATCCTCCATTACAGAACCCTCACCTGCTGTGCCACAGAAAGCTGCACCTGCTTTTCACTGTGAAATTACACCTGCTTCATCAGATGAAGGCAAACATGACTTATGTAGCAAAACTGCACCTGCTTTACGAAGCAAAGCTTCACCTGAGCCAAGTTACACCTGCATTTTAAAGAAAATCCACATACATTACAAAGCGAAACCACACCTGCTTCGCAAAGTCAAACCTGCATCACAAAGCAAAGCCACACCTACAATAAAAAGCAAAGGACACCTTTGTGAGGAAACAAAACTACACCTGCTTTATGAAGCAAAGTTTCACGAGGTTCAAAAACAAAGTTAATCCTGCATCACAAAGCAAAAGCACACCTGTGTTAGGAACTCCTGCTGTACCTGCGTTATGAAGCAAACCTGCACCTTTACCTGATGACAAAGTCGTGTGCGTCGATCTCTGCACCGCAGCTGCTGTTGAGCAGGATGCCGGAGTTCCCCACGATGGCGCAGCGCTGGTGGTGCTCGTTCCGCAGCGGCGGCACCGCCGGCAGCAGCCGGTACAGGTTCGCCGACACGTTGGTGGTGCTCTGTCGGTCGAAGATGTAGTGGATGACATCCCCCGGCTTCAGCGCCCCCTTCAGGATAGAGATGTCCCTCTCCGCATCCAGAAACTTCAGGATGTTCTTCCTGAACAGAACCGAGGGACAGAGCAGTCAGCAAAGGATTCTGGGCCACGAGGCAGAGAGCGGCCACACATCAGGGATCACCAGACAGTCAGTAATTAGGTCTGGCGGGAACAGTTTAGCGGTATTGGAGAAAGGAACATAGACAAGGCTCAGAAAGACTGGGAGGAAAACCTCAGTTGAACACACTCGCCCTCTAAACATCTAAACAATGAACAAACACTTTTGTTATCAGGTTGCAGACTTACAAACCACTGGGGGACAGCCTGAGACGGGGCAGTATCATAACTCCAGTCCTGGAGGGACGTAGTGTCTGTAGGTTTAACTCCAGTCCTGGAGGGACATAGTGTCTGTAGGTTTAACTCCAGTCCTGGAGGGCCGCAGTGTCTGCAGGTTTAACTCCAGTCCTGGAGGGCCACAGTGTCTGCAGGTTTAACTCCAGTCCTGGAGGGCCACAGTGTCTGCAGGTTTAACTCCAGTCCTGGAGGGCCACAGTGTCTGCATGTTTAACTCCAATCCTGGAGGGCAGTGTCTGCAGGTTTAACTCCAGTCCTGGAGGGCAGTGTCTGCAGGTTTAACTCCAGTCCTGGAGGGCCACAGTGTCTGCAGGTTTTACTCCAGTCCTGGAGGGCCACAGTGTCTGCAGGTTTAACTCCAGTCCTGGAGGGCCGCAGTGTCTGCAGGTTTAACTCCAGTCCTGGAGGGCCGCAGTGTCTGCAGGTTTAACTCCAGTCCTGGAGGGGGCAGTGTCTGCAGGTTTAACTCCAGTCCTGGAGGGCCACAGTGTCTGCAGGTTTAACTCCAGTCCTGGAGGGCCACAGTGTCTGCAGGTTTAACTCCAGTCCTGGAGGGGGGCAGTGTCTGCAGGTTTAACTCCAATCCTGGAGGGCAGTGTCTGCAGGTTTCACTCCAATCCTGGAGGGGCAGTGTCTGCAGGTTTTTTGGTGGTTTCCTTCCAGCTGAAAATATAGATGCTGGAAGCAAGGTGGGTGGAGTTATTCCTCCAATCACGGAACTTTCAATCAGTGACTTTCAGTTAACTCTATAATAAGATAGCTCTGTCACATCTGTAATAAATGCAAAAGAGTGTGGCAAGGCATTTGGAGAGAAATTTTAGGAAGAAGTCAGAAAACTGACTTTTATGATAAAAATAGTGATACATCCATTTTCAGACCAGTATTTTTGAATCGTTGTGCAAAACCATTTTCACTCTGCAGGACGTATTCACTGAAAAACATCAGGGTGATTCAAACAGGCTTTTAGCAGCAGAGACACACAGAGTGGGGGGGTCTTTACTAGCAGAGACACACAGAATGGGGGGGTCTTTACTAGCAGACACACAGAGTGGGGGTCTTTACTAGCAGAGACACAGAGTGAGACACACAGAGTGGGGTCTTTACTAGCAGAGACACACAGAGTGGGGGGTCTTTACTAGCAGACACACAGAGTGGGGGTCTTTACTAGCAGAGACACACAGAGTGGGGGTCTTTACTAGCAGAGACACACAGAGTGGGGGTCTTTACTAGCAGAGACACACAGAGTGGGGGTCTTTACTAGCAGAGACACACAGAGTGGGGGGTCTTTACTAGCAGAGACACAGAGTGGGGGGGGCTTTACTAGCAGAGACACACAGAGTGGGGGGTCTTTACTAGCAGAGACACACAGAATGGGGGGGTCTTTACTAGCAGACACACAGAGTGGACTTTACTAGCAGAGACACACAGAATGGGGGGTCTTTACTAGCAGAGACACACAGAGTGGGGGGTCTTTACTAGCAGAGACACACAGAGTGGGGGTCTTTACTCGCAGAGACACACAGAGTGGGGGTCTTTACTAGCAGAGACACAGAGTGAGGGTCTTTACTAGCAGAGACACACAGAGTGGGGGTCTTTACTAGCAGAGACACACAGAGTGGGGGTCTTTACTAGCAGAGACACACAGAGTGGGGGTCTTTACTAGCAGAGACACACAGAGTGGGGGTCTTTACTAGCAGAGACACACAGAGTGGGGGAGGTCTTTACTAGCAGAGACACACAGAGTGGGGGGGTCTTTACTAGCAGAGAGACACAGAATGGGGGGGTCTTTACTAGCAGACACACAGAGTGGGGGGGGTCTTTACTAGCAGAGACACACAGAGTGGGGGGGTCTTTACTAGCAGAGACACACAGAGTGGGGGGGTCTTTACTAGCAGAGACACACAGAGTGGGGGGGTCTTTACTAGCAGAGACACACAGAGTGGGGGTCTTTACTAGCAGACACACAGAGTGGGGGGTCTTAACTAGCAGAGACACACAGAGTGGGGGGGTCTTTACTAGCAGAGACACACAGAGTGGGGGGGTCTTTACTAACAGAGACACACAGAGTGGGGGGTCTTTACTAGCAGACACACAGAGTGGGGGTCTTTACTAGCAGAGACACAGAGTGGGGGTCTTTACTAGCAGAGACACACAGAGTGGGGGTCTTTACTAGCAGAGACACACAGAGTGGGGGTCTTTACTAGCAGAGACACACAGAGTGGGGGGTCTTTACGAACAGAGACACACAGAGTGGGGGCGTCTTTACTAGCAGACACACAGAGTGGGGGGGTCTTTACTAGCACAGACACACAGAGTGGGGGTCTTTACTAGCAGAGACACACAGAGTGAGGGTCTTTACTAGCAGAGACACACAGAGTGGGGGTCTTTACTAGCAGAGACACACAGAGTGGGGGTCTTTACTAGCAGAGACACACAGAGTGGGGGTCTTTAGCAGAGACACACAGAGTGGGGGTCTTTACTAGCAGAGACACACAGAGTGGGGGTCTTTACTAGCAGAGACACACAGAATGGGGGGTCTTTACTAGCAGAGACACACAGAGTGGGGGGGTCTTTACTAGCAGAGACACACAGAGTGGGGGGGTCTTTACTAGCAGAGACACACAGAATGGGGGTCTTTACTAGCAGAGACACACAGAGTGGGGGTCTTTACTAGCAGAGACACACAGAGTGGGGGTCTTTACTAGCAGAGACACACAGAGGGGGGTCTTTACTAGCAGAGACACAGAGTGGGGGTCTTTACTAGCAGAGACACACAGAGTGGGGGGGTTTCTTTACAGAGACACACAGAGTGGGGGGTCTTTACTAGCAGAGACACACAGAGTGGGGGGGTCTTTACTAGCAGAGACACACAGAGTGGGGGGGTCTTTACTAGCAGACACACAGAGTGGGGGTCTTTACTAGCAGAGACACACAGAGTGGGGGGTCTTTACTAGCAGAGACACACAGAAGGGGGGTCTTTACTAGCAGAGACACACAGAGTGGGGGTCTTTACTAGCAGAGACACACAGAGTGGGGGTCTTTACTACTAGCAGAGACACACAGAGTGGGGGTCTTTACTAGCAGAGACACACAGAGTGGGGGTCTTTACTAGCAGACACACAGAGTGGGGGGTCTTTACTAGCAGAGACACACAGAGTGGGGGGGTCTTTACTAGCAGAGACACACAGAGTGGGGGGTCTTTACTAGACACACAGAGTGGGGGTCTTTACTAGCAGAGAGTGGGGGTCTTTACTAGCAGAGACACACAGAGAGTGGGGGTCTTTACTAGCAGAGACACACAGAGTGGGGGTCTTTACTAGCAGAGACACACAGAATGGGGGGGGTCTTTACTAGCAGAGACACACAGAGTGGGGGGGGGGCTTTACTAGCAGAGACACACAGAGTGGGGGTCTTTACTAGCAGAGACACACAGAGTGGGGGGTCTTTGTGGACACACAGAGTGGGGGGTCTTTACTAGCAGACACACAGAGTGGGGGGGTCTTTACTAGCACAGACACACAGAGTGGGGGGTCTTTACTAGCAGAGACACACAGAGTGGGGGGGTCTTTACTAGCAGAGACACACAGAGTGGGGGTCTTTACTAGCAGAGACACACAGAGTGGGGGGGTCTTTACTAGCAGAGACACACAGAGTGGGGGGTCTTTACTAGCAGAGACACACAGAGTGGGGGTCTTTACTAGCAGAGACACACAGAGTGGGGGTCTTTACTAACAGAGACACACAGAATGGGGGGTCTTTACTAGCAGAGACACACAGAGTGGGGGTCTTTTACTAGCAGAGACACACAGAGTGGGGGTCTTTACTAGCAGAGACACACAGAGTGGGGGTCTTTACTAGCAGAGACACACAGAGTGGGGGTCTTTACTAGCAGAGACACACAGAGTGGGGGGGTCTTTACTAGCAGAGACACACAGAATGGGGGGGGTCTTTACTAGCAGAGACACACAGAGTGGGGGTCTTTACTAACAGAGACACACAGAGTGGGGGGTCTTTACTAGCAGAGACACACAGAATGGGGGTCTTTAGCAGTAGTGGGGTGTACCTGATCAGATTGGAGAGCGTCCTGTTGAATCTCCACTGTGAGGCAGCTGGCTCAGTCTTGCCCCCTGATCTCTCAGTGTTTCTGAGGTCCGCCTTGCCCCTGGGAAGCCGGTCACCACCTCCCTCCAAGATGGCTCTCTGAGTCGGGTCAGCCTCCATCCTTCTGCTGGCTCTTTGACTGGGGTCAGGCTCCATGGCAACTGTCCTGAGTTCAGAGAGGATAGCCAAAGGTCCTCCATTACCCGTTGTCGACATGACAACACGCACGCACACAGCACGGTTCTCTCAGGAGCGCATAGGAACGATCGCCATGACAACACTGCCTGCATCATAATGGGCCTTCCGCCAGGGACGTAATCAAAGCTTTCTCATCCAATTTCCCAGAAACATAAAAGGAAAATTAGATTTTATATACTATAGGAGATGGGCTGTAAAGCTATAACGACTACACTATCAACCACTGACTATGCCCACCCGTCTCATCACTCTCTTTTCATTACTGGGCGCTGTCGTGGTCCCAGGTGGGGGTGAAGTCCTGTCCTCAGCCTATAGTAAGCCCAGAAACACCGCCTTACTCTGTCTGCTCTTTTGGCACTACAGTACTGGAGACATCACCTCCTTATGTCTTTGTTAAAGAGAATGTTTTGTATTCATGCATGCTCTTTTCATTTACGAGCGGCAATTGTAAAGTTTGCTGAACTGTGCAGCTACCAATGTAGGCATGGACCTCATTCACCTAACTTAGCAGTGTGTGAGAGATGATATCTATTCAATGTTTAATAAAGTTATTTTTTTTCAACATTCACGTATAATACAACCATACCCTACTCTATTTATATAGCTATAATATAATATAGGTTGCTCTCTGCATCAGTAGTTTAGCACATCTTGAGCATATCTAACATTTATATTTATATTTAGTCATTTTGCAAATGCTTTTGTCCAAAGTGACGTACAAGGAGTGAATACAGTAACTATGACTATGTCTTATACAGACACACCCATCCCTGTACCTTTGTTAAAAACAATCTGACTAATCTACAGCATTCAGGTACAATGGCACGGTCACCATCCAACAGTATTACAGGTGTGCGGGTGCTGTCACTGAGTGGCAACAGGTGTAATGTGAGCATGATGAAAAGGAAGCGTGCTAAGGTTTAGAATTCCGACAGTGCCAGTCCCGCGTTTTCTTACGAAATAACAAGTTTGATCAATTATTCAATCAGGCTGCCATTGTTTGGTCAGAGACACCACAGACTGCGCAAAGTTTCTTCCATGTCTCTATGGAAACCAACACTGTAATTAGCTGCTTTTAAGAATCTGGTTTTCTGTCAAAGTTCAAACCCACCAACAGAAAATGCTTATTAAGAAAAGTAAGGCCCAAGAGTCTAATTAAATTGTGTAATTTAGTGCGGTGTTTGAGAATGCACGCACAGGGTGATTATGAAGGAGTTAATTAATTCATTATAGTTTAACTGAGCTTTATAGAAGCTGACCTAAATAGCCCCAAATGAGATGGAATCAGATACCCAAAAAAAGAAGAAGAAAAGTGCACATACCTGTTTGGTCTGGACTGGAAGCTGGGAAGGTAAAACGTACTTCCACCTCCATGAGTCCTAAATAAGGAAAAATCAACACTGATGAAAATCGTTTTCAAAGGGACATTTTCACATCAGACTCTTTTTTTTTGTCTGACAGGAAAATGTGGCGTCCGTAATGACTCAGGGGAAGAATCGATTGAAACGATGCTCCAGGCCTGACGATGAGGCCGGGGCTGGCAGGAGGGGACATGACCCGCAGCGGCTGAGTTATGGTGCGCTAAAACATGGCCACCCACTGCGGTCACATGGTGGAGCAGAACAGCGGGACTCTACACAGGGGCGGGACTCTCCCAGCGCACTGAACGCGGCCGGCAATAGCGGCGTGGAGACTTCAGAATGGATCGCCTGTCAGCCGTGCACAATGAGCCAAGCTGGCCTAGAAACAAACCGATGGCCCCGTGCTCATTCTAAATCGGGCCCTCACCCCGGAGAAACAGATCTGCCCCTACAGGAAGCCACAGCCTGTGACAGCCTCCACAATGAAGCTCCTGGAGCTCGCCTTGCCTTGCATGCCATGAAACTGGACTCCACAGCCTGTAGGGACGTGTTATTCCCAAGCCTGGGGCCCGCCGCAGTCGCAGCCCTGCTTTCGCTGTGATAATGGCCATTTAGACCACGTTGTGATGACTGAGGTCCTTTCTGAGGCTCTGAAGTCTGCACTGATTTAACCACAGAGCTGCAGTGAGTCGGCTGCTACACCGACAAGCGTGAGGGAAGCGATACGGTCCTGAATTTCTCTTGTTAAAAACTGTTCTGAGTGAGAGTCCTGAGACTTGTCTACTTTACTGCTGTACATCACATACGACAGAAGTTCTCTTTGCTCTGCTCAAGAGAGACAGCAGCCTGCAACTAGAGGAGAAAGAGAGGGAGAGAGAGAGAGGGAGAGAGAGGAGGGAGAGAGAGAAAGGGAGAGAGAGGAGAGAGAGAGAGGAGAGGAAAGGGAGAGAGGGAGAGAGAGAGAGATAGGGAGAGGGAGAGAGAGGAGGGAGAGGGAGAGAGAGGAGAGGAAAGACAGAGAGAGGGAGAGAGAGGAGAGGAAAAACAGAGAGAGAGGGAGAGGAGGAGAGGAAAGAGAGTGAGAGAGAGAGAGGAAGGAGAGAGGGAACACTCTTCCTTGCAGCGCACCAATAAACCCCAGCTTACCGGCGAGTGTGTAAATGACCCCTGTGTAATGGCAGTGAACCTGGAGCCAGCGAGCTTCTGAACTTCATTTTCACCACAATGCGTGCTTTTCTGCATCTATATGCCACAGAAACGTGCGTAAAAACAGACTGAACTCCTACAGAAGGGCTTCCACGCCAGAGAGCTGTGCGCCCAGCGTAGCGAGGTTTATTGGATACTGCGGAGACACTTCCGCTACGGCTGAACAAAAAAACGCATCCAAAACATTCCCAGCATCACTCACACTAACAGCTTAATACCGGTAGTCTGCTCTCGTGAGCCATGACTGCTCACTCAATGAGTGATTCAGCATCTAATAAACTTTAAGGGCTATATTTACATGACAGCACCATCTGTAAGCATTCTGCTTGTCTCTAACAGTCCCTAAGTGCTGTTTGGAACATTAATCTCCATAATTCAAAATATAACAGCCACAAGAATTTATGACACATAATACAGTCATGTGACCTCTGTTATTTACCAGTAAATTCACGGGGTTACGCATGGCAAAGAGATCAATATTTAGTGTACTAAGGCGTTGGTGTGTGAAGAATGCATTAAAGATACTCCTTGCACCGTGTTGGGCAAATCTGGACCAAAATTTCACGTGAGGGCCATGAAGAACATGTCCTTAGTGTTGTGGATGTGGTGGTAGTGACATGCAGAAATGGCAAAATAACAGAAAGGTGGCAAAATAACAGATCTGGGTAGGTAACAGATGTATCTGAGCTCTGGAGGTCTGGGTACAGGTACAGGTGTATCTGAGATCTGGAGCTCTGGGCACAGGTACAGGTCTATCTGAGGTCTGGGTACAGTTCTGAGCTCTGGGTAGGTGTATCTGAGATCTGGGTACAGGTACAGGTCTATCTGAGGTCTGGGTCTGGGTTCAGGTACAGGTGTATCTGAGATCTGGGTACAGGTACAGGTGTATCTGAGGTCTGGGTACAGGTACAGGTGTATCTGAGCTCCGGGTACAGGTACAGGTGTATCTGAGCTCTGGGTACAGGGTGTATCTGAGGTCTGGTGTATCTGAGTCTTGCTATCTAGGTCTGGGTAGGTGGTTAAGTTGCATAGCAGGTGTATCTGAGCTCCCGGTACAGGTACAGGTGTATCTGAGTCTTGCTATTAGAGGTGGTTAAGTTGCTTTAGTCTCTGTTTGGGTTTACACCGTTTGGGAGGTGCTTTTAACATGCAGGGCAGATGCAGCAGCAGTCAGGGCCTCTCTGCAGCTCTGCTGCACCCGAGCAGAACACTGATTTCCATTAGCATTTAAAGCCTGTAGTATTCAATCAGCCCATTCCTGTTCTATTACATTTTATTCAGTTTTGAGTTCTGGCTTCAGAATACATAAATATTCTTGGTAAAAAAAAACATTTTACTGTGGTCTGATACAGAAGCCAACCAGCATTGTTGCAGATAACAGTTTAGAAAGTTCAGAAAGTTCAGAATAACTGCATTCAGCGCCAGATTAATATCAGCATGGCTGTAAATCACGATTCTCACATGGCAATGGAGCTAACCCCACACACTCACAGAGGAAAGCATCCCGGCTCCTCACCATTACACGGCTTTAATGTGAGCCCGACTCCATTACCTGCAGGCATTTAGAGGAGGCTCCTATCCACTGCTTACATTTCATTACTTACAACCCATTTATACAGCTGGATACTTACTGAAGCAACTGTGCTAAAATACTTTGCTCAAGCAATTTTACACCTGGGACTCAAACCTCTGCCAGCTCTATTATACGACACTAACGCCCTGCAGACATGGAAAACGCAGCTTCATCACACCACAGAGCATGCCTTAGAAGTACCTGACTGAGTTGAGCCAATCATTGCATTTTTTGTGGAGAACAAAACCTTTTAATCAGATAAAGGAACCCTGTAATTGACAGTAGCTGTATTTCCACCCAAACAGTGTTTGCAAAACCACTACAGCTTTTCATACATCTGAAGCAGGGCTTTCTGGCACTGCCCATCCTCTGCCAACACGAGTGAATCTGCCAAATAGTCTGGCAATAAACAACTCCACAGTCTGCAATGAGATTATATTGAGGGGGCTGACTTATTTTGATTGGGTCACTCCCTTTAAGAATTAACCAATCATGTGCAACTCCCTTTAAGAATTAACCAATCATGTGCATGTTTTGTAAGCAGCCCTGCCCCCAAATCCCTCAGATTTCACTACCTCTGACCATTAGTCTATAAATTCCTCCAACTCTAGACCCCTTAGAACTGATAATCTGAGTGCTAAGGTGTTTGATGAAGAGGGGGTGAAAAAAAAACCAAGGAAGCCAGGTGCTGAGGGTTGGACAGACAGACAGACAGACTGATGGATGTCCAGTGTGTTAAAACCTTAACCCATGTGCTGCTCTGGATAAGAGCATCTGCTAAATAGCTAGCATGTATCCGCTCAGATAGGTCATATACCATTTCATATCCCATTTACTCCAATGTGCTGACAATCTGACAAATCCACCGTCTGGAGATGGAGACTCCAGAGGATGAAGATCAATATTGGCTGTTTCTTTCCCAATTAGGCTTCCAGCTGCAGCTCTGCTGGTTTGTTGTGGGCATATCAACGTTCCGGGGAGCTGAGAGATCACACCAGCGGCGCGTTGGACCTGGACTTTCCCTCTGAAGAACATGGCTCTACAGCTTCCCTCCAACAGCAGGTGGTAAATGAGGTGTGAAAATCAGATTTCAGCGTGTACAATTACAACACCTCGGGGGGGGGGGGTGAAAATCACACCGACACACGAATGGAAATCACCTGTTCCTGGCAGGTATACTCCAGACCTGCGTCTGGCATAATGGGAGCGTAGAAATGCACAGCTCATCAGAAAATACTCTAGCCAACATGACCGCTCAGCAGATTAGGAAACATACAGATGATTTGGCAGCGGAAAACATCAGAAACAGCTCTGTGATTTACAAAAAAAAAAAGAAATTCCTGTCTTTATTTGTGAAGATAGTATGGAAATCCTCTCTGTGTTTTATTCATATTTGTACTGTGTGTTCCGCTTTGAGTCACAGAGCCATAGCCCGGGGTGTCAGCTGGATTCTCAGAGATTTGGCAGTGGTCTGGTGTTTTTTCTCTGATGAATTTCCAAATAAACAAGTCCATTTACTGAATTAGGGGTACACCTGTACCCCCCCACAAAAGGAAAGCATTTAGTGAGTAGTAATCCTGAGTGGATGGCAGACATACTGCTGTATAATACAGCATGAGAAATATTACAAAGCTCATATATGAGTCATTTAGAGCTAAATAAGAGCAGAAGTTGGAGACACAATTACAGAAAGGATTCGCCCCCCCCCCGCCCCGACTCTGCAAGAGAAATGCTGTCGGACACCTCAGTACTGAATCTTACCACAGTCACATTTCCCCCAAGCTGTCACACGGGAATAAAAAATAAACCCCAGAAAAACAGAAGTATCTCCAGCAAATGCACATAGCTGGGAGCGGCATATATGTGTGGAAGAGAAAGGAGCAGCATGCCCTGCGGCTCAATTACATCACAGCGGAGGAGAGACATTCATCTGCTTTGTCTCTCAGGCTGTTTCTCTCCCACCAACAAATCAAACACTAATCCCCAACCCCGCACACCCCCACCCCGCCACCGGGCCCCCTTCCACACGCCGCGCGAGATGCGCACACGCTGGGGAGAGTAGCAGAGCCTCAGAGCGCTCCGCTGGGCTGTGTGACACTGCCTTCCCTCCCTGGGCCATGTGTGTGTCTCTAATTACAATAGTGCCCATTTTAGATCACTGCCGGGAAAAAAAACTGCAAAAACTGCCTTCCCTTTCGCAGACTGTGTCCTAAAATAAACAAATGGGGACAAAAGTCAAGCAGACACGGACAGAAATCAACAGCTACAGTGTCAGCGTAACGGTACGATCCCTTAGTGAGAGGGGTTCTTCCTTATTCAGAAACCTGGGGCTGAGTGTGTGACAGAGTACCTGTCTGAGAGCACCACACCTTCAGCTCTTCTGCTCTACATATGAGCCTGGGTTACCCTAGACCTCCACATCGAATACCCTGCAGGAATTACACACACACTCACACACACACACACTCACACACACTCACACACACACACACACACACTCACACACACACACACACACACACACACACACACTCACACACACACACACACACACACACACACACACACACACACACACACACACACACTCACACACACACACACACACACTCACACTCACACACACACACACACACCTACACACACACACACACACACTCACACACACACACACACACACCTACACACACACACACACACACACACGCACACACACATGCACATACACACCTACATGCATGCACACACACACACACACACACACATAAACACACCTACACACACGCATGCACACACACACACACACACATGCACATACACACCTACACACACGCATGCACACACACACTCACACACATAAACACACACACACACAGTCACACACACACACACACATTGCATGCATCTGTATGCACACACACATAAACACACCTCCTCTCTACTCTAAACACACACGTCACAGTCACACACACACAACACATACACAACACACACAAACACACATGAATGCCATTGTCTTTCCTAC
Source organism: Albula goreensis (assembly GCA_022829145.1). NCBI lineage: Eukaryota > Metazoa > Chordata > Actinopteri > Albuliformes > Albulidae > Albula > Albula goreensis. The sequence goes on along the minus strand of CM040755.1, from coordinate 1,270,314 downwards.
TCACCTTGCTAATGAAAAGAGCAAAACAATGATATTCATTCTGTATTTAGACAGTGATATAAAAAGATGTGAAAATGTCTGGTGGGAAAATCAAAGGTTCAGTCTTGTTTGAAAAAATATATTCTTGAGATGACAGACGATTTATACAAAAGAAAAAACATTCTAAGAAATGGGCATGACAAGTGTTACCATACAGCGCACTGAGATACCAGCAGCCTCTTGCACATGTACTGTCTCCACTATCTCCGTTAAATACAACAACCATGATGCCATATCCATCAACAGACTGCTGGTGTGGTCAGAATGAAAACTGATAGCTTAATTAAACAAGTAGTTTGCTGAGTATTTTACTTTTTGATGAGAACAAAGCTAAATCAATGTAAAACGAATTTCGTCAATGAAACGAGAATCTGAACTAAATAAAATGAGAATTCGCATTACAGTCAACTCTGGTGCTTATGTCTTCGTTCATCTGCTTTCTTCAGCGTTTACAGAACTTAAGAGCAACAAGCTAACTTATCTGCCGCAGTAAGATAGTTTGGAGTAGTCTCTGGGCTTCACGATGCTTAAGTAACTCCTGGACGCTCTAAGGCTTGTGGAGACGATGGAAACATAAGTTTGAACACCTCATTTTGATAAACCAAAATCTAGAACAAGACCGCTTATATCAAACTAAAATATCAGCTCCGTTACATACGAGTGATATTCGGTGTCGAATATTATTTAATTTAGAAACCAGCTGCGACTAAGCGAAGGTCAAGGTTTATATATCGGACAGTTACAAACAAACTCGTCATGGTAATTCCACACCCATCCCAGAGAAAGCAGAGATGAAATATTTAATATGCGCATACATAGGCTATACACGTGTTTATAACAAGTTGAAAATCGTGCCAACTACCGCTTTATTTAACCAGCTAAGAAAACAGTTCGTTGTGATATTAGCTTGTCTGCTTTATCTGTCATCAGCGCACTGCAACAAGCACATGCGTCTGGCTATTTGCCATGTCGTAAATTGTCAATGTCCTTTAAGTCTAGACTAGTGGTGGTCAATCATTACAGTACTGGTTTCTCTTCTGAAAACGCCACAATCAATTGACCTGCAGAGGCAGAAATATTAAAACATTATTTAAAAATACATTACCACTGAACTATCTCTTGAGGTCGAGGATCGGGTATTGGCTATCGGTCAGTACCATGGTCAAAATAAGCGTTAAAAGATGCCTTTACCTTTAGCCTATTTAAAGTAAACTAATCATTCTCAGAGTCGGTGAAATACAACAGCATTGTGATACGGGATCAGCTACACTAGGTTCGCTGCAAGGTTTCATTTAATTGTCTCATTACCTGCAGAGGCGTTCAATTAAATTTATGAAACTGTTACATAAAAATACAAACAAAATTAGAAACGTTTAGAGATATACTTACCCGATTTCCTCTTCGACCTCTGTGATATCAATAAGAATATACAATATGACCAGTAACGTTACAATTCCGAATATCAGTGACCGGAATTCAAACGGCATGACTTGACCGAGCCACTTATTCTTCTGCGAGAATCTACCCCTGTAGGTATAAGGTAGCATGAGAGAATAGGCACATTTCTTTCATCAAAGTTCCTGTTATCGATAGCATAAGCATGTCCCCCCTTTCACTGAGTTCTAGTCCGCTCCATGAAAAGCCATATGCTTCATTTCTTCGTGAAATTTCGCCCTGTGCGTGTTCTTCTCTGGGGAAAATAAAGCCAAACGCAAAAGAAGAAAATTGATTCGGAATACAACTCCCAGCACTGGACGCCCCGCTCCCCTCTCTCTCTCTCTCTCTCTCTCTCTCTCTCTCTCTCTCTCTCTCTCTCTCTCTCTCTCTCTCTCTCTCTCTCCCCGTCTCGCTTTCTGGCGCGCGTTCCCTGGGGCAACACCGTTCATTCACACCCCGGCTTTGCTGACAAACTTTCAGTGCTACCGCAAAGGGAAAACCACACTGGGAATTTCAGCGAGCAATATGGAACAGAAGCAACCGAGTTAAAGGAACAGCCAGTCCTTACTCTTCTGTTCCGACGCGCCACATGGTAGCCTCACAGTACATACACACAATTTATGAATAAAAATAATGAAAACATCGCATTGTTTTCGGAATAAATCGTATTCGTATATGCCGTTGTAGTTGTGGGTTAGTTGTTAATTATTAGCAACTGAGTGAGATTCAACCTGCCTGATGATGTGACTTAAGTGTGTAACAAACTGATTAATTGTGCGATGAGTAACAACTAAAAACCTGCACATCCTCCAAGGGGAACAGTGAATACCCCTCCCGAATGATGCGCTTCCCGGGGAAAGCAAACATGAGTTTCCAGATTTCAACCCTACATTTGCATCTGTAGCTGTACCATTAAGCAAGAAACATTATTTATTCTGTGGTGGTTCGGCTGAGGTACAGTCATGTAAATTACACGCAATGTGAATGATTAATTAGAATCATTAACAACAATCTGTGCTTTTCATATAGTGATGAGAGTAGCAGTACACACATTAAAATGCCCAATGTTAGGTACTCAGACTTTGATTCAGTACCTTTGACTCGAACAGAGTACATTTGATCCCAATATAAACTCTGTTAGTGTTAAAATAACATTGAAGTTTTTAATTTGCGGTATGAAGGTTGGGGAGCTGGTTTGGTATCTTGGTAGGATCCTGCTGTTGTACCCCTGAGCGAGGTGCTTCACAGAAATACAAATGCTTAGTGTGCAAAAATGTCAGCTGCGGATTTAAGTCTGGATAAGAGAATCTGCTAAATTATAACCATGGTAACCAATCATGCATGGTAATAAGCATGTTATAAATAGTCAAGTGTGCAATAACATTTATGTAACCGCAAACATGTACTACACGGAGCCATGGTGTGCTGCACTGGTTATGGAGCTGGCTGTATTGGTCAGAGTTTGCAGGTTCAAATCCAGGATGAAATGGCTGCTGCTGTTCCTCTCCTGAGATTGGGAGCTGCATTGCTAAAGGCATGAAACATTTTGATTGTTATGAGCATAAAGGTCTGAGCTAAGCAAATGTATAATGTAGTTCAGGAGGCTTAAACCGCAAGCCTATTAGCCCAGCTAACAGCCCCTGCCATAGATGTACCATTCTATTTTTAGAAAATTTAATCTGTATTTAGGATCCCATATCCTCACAACTCATTCTATTAAATCAAAATGTAAAGTAGTATCAGTGTGTAAGAGATTCCCAAAATGATTTAGTTCAGTTTCAAAGTTGAAACACTGAAATATTATGTATTTTACATATGTCTGTATCTCAGTTTTATCTCAGCTCTGTTGTTTTCATATAAAAGGAACAGTGAGGTAAGGAAAGGGGGTCATGTGGTTCTTTTTATACCTCCCGGTTCTTCCCCAGAGCTTACCTTCCCATCCAATTCTCCTGGGTTTGAAGGGTTGTTATCAGCCCCAGAATCCATGTTCTGCTGTAGTATTACCTGTTAAAGACACATAGGCACTAATTGTGTGTGGCCAAGAGACACAGGAAGCTGATTAGAAACTGCTCACCACATACACGTTCACATTGACGGGCCAGAGGGGCATCTGCTTTCATCTGCTCACAGAACAGCCTGATTGTCAATAGGTGGCAGCCGAGGAGAACTGGGGAAAATCAGCCGATGGAGCTTATTACAGGTGTTGACCATCCTTGTGCCAGACCCATCACATTTGTGTCTATTTGAAACAGCAGTGTAGTATAATAGCCATGGGACAGTAGCTCAGAGGTTACAGTGTAGTGTAATGGTTAGGGAGCTGGGCTTGTAGCTCAGAGGTTACAGTGTAGTGTAATGGTTAGGAGCTGGGCTTGTTCAGAGGTTACAGTGTAGCTGGGCTGGGCTTGTAGCTCAGAGGTTACAGTGTAGTGTAATGGTGAGGAGCTGGGCTTGTAGCTCAGAGGTTACAGTGTAGTGTAATGGTGAGGAGCTGGGCTTGTAGCTCAGAGGTTACAGTGTAGTGTAATGGTTAGGGAGCTGGGCTTGTAGCTCAGAGGTTACAGTGTAGTGTAAGCTGGGCTTGTAGCTCAGAGGTTACAGTGTAGTGTAATGGTTAGGGAGCTGGGCTTGTAGCTCAGAGGTTACAGTGTAGTGTAATGGTTAGGAGCTGGGCTTGTAGCTCAGAGGTTACAGTGTAGTGTAATGGTTAGGAGCTGGGCTTGTAGCTCAGAGGTTACAGTGTAGTGTAATGGTTAGGGAGCTGGGCTTGTAGCTCAGAGGTTACAGTGTAGTGTAATGGTTAGGGAGCTGGGCTTGTAGCTCAGAGGTTACAGTGTAGTGTAATGGTTGGGAGCTGGGCTTGTAGCTCAGAGGTTACAGTGTAGTGTAATGGTTAGGGAGCTGGGCTTGTAGCTCAGAGGTTACAGTGTAGTGTAATGGTTAGGGAGCTGGGCTTGTAGCTCAGAGGTTACAGTGTAGTGTAATGGTTAGGGAGCTGGGCTTGTAGCTCAGAGGTTACAGGTGCAGTTCTCAGCTTCACTATCTCACCTGGTTGCACCTAGTCTTACGTGGGCCCAATTACTTATCCCAGTTTACATGTAGTCCAGCCTGGGCTGACCCCTTTGCCTCCCTCTGGATTCCTGCTGGTCAGCTCTCTTTCAGCTGTGGCAGGCTCCACACTCAGAGCCCCGTTAGCATCCATCACCGGGCTGAAATCAGTGCCGCTGTGGGCTCAGCTTTGTGGTGTCTCAGTATCTCGACCAGGCGCCTCACATTTACTTTCCATTTCAGACTTTTGCATTTAAAAAAATATGCATCAATTTTTGTGCTCCTTTTTTGGCAATTGTTGCTTTTTAATCTCATTAAGAAAAATGAAAAGAAGCTGCAATTGAAAATTAGCATAAGGCTAAACTGCACACTGCAGGATGCGTGATTGGTATTTCCATAAATTGTCATTGGTTCCCCTTGTCAGTCTACCTCTGTGAATCTCTTTCCCCTTCTCTCTCTTTGGCTCTGCTCACCTCTCCCTCCCTCCCTCCCTCCCTCTCTCTTCCTGTAGGTTTATCTGGCCTGGTTCCAGCTCCTCTAGCATACGACCTTTCAGCTTTCTTTAGCGGTGTCTTTGTCTTGTGTATGGTCCCGCTGAGCGTGAAGGATCTGAGTGTTCCTCTCTTTAGAGGAGAGGCTCGACCCCGCAGCGGGGGCGGTCACACAGGTCCGAAAGTTCACCTCATCCCCACATTAAATATTGCTCTCCGCTCCGGCCGATTGCTATGAAGGCCAGCACTGTCTGCCCAAAACACACATGGGTAACCCATAGGAGCTGGTGAGGGAGGGGCAGCACTGTCTGCCCAAAACACACAGGGGTAACCCATAGGAGCTGGTGAGGGAGGGAAAGCTCGGTCCGTTTGGGACTGCGAGCAACCTGAGTCGCTGTGTTATTGAATGGTCTTTCAGAAGTGCATCACACTGACTTTGACGGGGGCCTCAGTGAAATAGACGCTGTGTGCACAGTGTGCATCTACATGCCCCCCATGTGCTCCACAATACACGCCATTCCACGCTCCCAGTGCCATCCTTCATCAGCCCCCCCCCCTCCTCTCTCCTGCTCAGAGCATCCCAGCTGCACGAGATCAACACGGGAGAAAATCCAAGCAAATCCTGATTAGCATCAGATTTGATGAAGATGCACGTTCTTTCTTGATAAATTAATTTCAAATCTGGTCAAAGACAAATCCTGTGCAACTGTCGCTAGTTCTTTAATGGTGTGCCAAGGGACACTGAGAGGAACACTGGCGGGGAAAATCCTGTGTGTGTTCTGCTAATAATATAATTATTATAACATAACATTATTGTTATTTTAATTCATGTATTTCTGAGTAAGGTTTTTAGGGATGTCCTGTATTACTTTTGAAGGAGGTGCTATGGAAACAGCAGGTGAAAAATGGACACAGTCAAACCGTAGCCCGGTCTGGAAGAAGCCCCATGGCTGGACACAGACTGCCCCCTTCCAGGCCCCAGATGGACAGGCGTCTGGCCCCTAGGAAAGTGGCAAGAAATCCAGCCTCCTCCACGCCCCCCTACCCTCCCCCTCCCGGCTCCCCCAGCACTTGATGAAGTGCCGATGAAGCAGGCCGGCCCGGCAGAGCCGTTCATCACTGGGGGAGATTAAGCGCCCTGAGCTTTGGGAGCCGTGGAAACCAGCGCAGCCTGGCAGCCCTGTTCACCACCACAAGCAAAAGCTACTGCAGGCGCCTCACCATGCAACATTAGCACAATACCTCACAATGCAACATTAGCACAACATGCAGGCTGCCATGCCATGGTGCTGCCGCTGCATGGGTGCAGAGGCTAGCTAAGCATTAAGAGTCAGTTCTGTATTGCTCTTAAATATTGGGCATAACCGATTGTCATTTGACCTCTATAAAATGTAAAATTGTTATGGCTAAAATTCAAATGATCATGAAAATGTAATGATATTTTGAAGAAAAAAATGCTCAGGTACATGGCTTTATTTTTTAAATTGTCATGCATTCATATTCAAGAGCATCATCAAACCCTACCACTGTGATGGCTGGTGTGGGGTGAGCGTTCTGACACAAAATGGCTGCCGTGTATCAGCTGGGTGGTTTGGGGGGGGGGTACGTTTCATCAGGAGGCACTTTGAGATCAGTAGATCAATCCACTGACTGCATGTGCAGTCCATTAGGGTGTGTGTGTGTGAGTGTGTGTGTTGGGTGTGTATATGAGAGGGTGTGTGTGTGTGTGTGTGTGTGTTTGGTGTGTATATGAGAGGGTGTGTGAGGGTGTGTGTAAGTGTGTGTGTTTGGTGTGTATATGAGAGGGTGTGTGTGTGTGTGTGTTGGGTGGGGCTGCTTCTTCCTCATTTGGGTTCATATCCAGGTGGGGAAGCTGTAATAAAAAATCATTGAAAAAAAAACCAGTTGATGATAGTTGCCCTAGATACGGGTGTCTACTAAATAAATAAATGCAAATTGAAAGACACTTAAGAGTCTGCTCCATAAATACACATGTGGCACAAATGCGCACCCCGACGTTCCCTTCATTACTCTCAGAAACGAGGGGTTTATTCAATATCGCCTCTGAGATGCGATGCCCCGTCGATTTAACTCATGGTAAATATCCCACATCAAAGCCCCAGCCGTTTCCAGGGGCTGCGGCTGTCTAACGGGAGGGGAGTGGAGATGAGCAGGAAATTGTGTAATTAATTTTGAGGGCACTCTGGGAAATTAAACGGACAAAAATAAATTGAGTCTAAATGAAACTAACGTAATTTAAAAATTCACTCTCAATACCAAAGCTATAAATATGGAAACGAAAATGCGAAAGTAAACGAATAAATAACTTGTCATTGGGAGCCTCTGTGGATATTGTAAAAGGAAAGAACGTGTTTATTCCTTGGGGCCATCCCCTGTGCTTGTCCTGCACACATGCGACATACAGCCCCCCATACACACTAAACCCAGTAAAACCTCAAGCTCCGCCAGCGTCCTCAAGCACAGACATAGTCCATGAAGGACCAAGGCCCTGCGCCTGCATCTGCGCAGAGATTCAGCGGCTGAGACCAAGGCCCTGCATCTGCGCAGAGATCCAGCAGCTGAGGCCAAGGCCCTGCAGCTGCGTCTGCGTCTGCGCCTGCATCTGCGCAGAGATTCAGCGGCTGAGACCAAGGCCCTGCGTCTGCACCTGCATCTGCGCAGAGATTCAGCGGCTGAGGCCAAGGCCCTGCGTCTGCACCTGCATCTGCGCAGAGATTCAGCGGCTGGGGCCAAGGCCCTGCATCTGCGCAGAGATGACAGATGAGGATCAGTCACCCTAGGAAGAGAATTACTGTCTTTCCTCATACAAGAAAACATGAAAAGATGCTTCTGGCTTCCATGAGCAGGATTAAGAAAACCCCCCAAAAAAGAGTAAAGGATGAGTTTGTTTCATGGCAGAAGGGGGAGGCACGGGGTGAAAGTGCTTAGAGAAATACTCACACAACAGGAGCGGAGCTGGTGACACGGGACTCTGCTGCACTAATAGCTACAGCACCGCCCTCATTTTCTCTGCTGCCTTATGGACAGGAGTGCGGTGCCATGTCTGTGATATATGCAAGACCAAAGTCACGACATGAGGCAAATCATTCCAGAAGGAAACTAGAAAATCAACTTTTACAGTCCAGTAACTCATACTTTCACTGACATTTTAATTTGCAGACTTAGATTTCTGTGCAGCTCTACTTTCAAACTACTGGTTGAAATAAAATGCAGCTAAGAAGTGACAGGATGAGTCAAAGGGGCCTTAGAAGAAACAGCAGCCATCAGCCAGGCCTGGTCTGCCCTGACCCAGAGCATGGCTCCGGCTCTCGCCTTTAAAATAATTTTAAAAACACAAATATGAGTTACTTAAACTCTCCTCTGATCCCGGTGCTCCTGTTATTTTACTGTAAGTGTCATATTTTTTGTTGGACTTATTTTCTTGGGCAGTGTGTAAACATGGTGAATAATTTATTATTTCTGCGTAGGAGCGTCCTGCGAGTAGGGTTTATGTAGCCTGGAACCATTGGAGCATCTCCAGACAAGGAATTTAAAATGCCCAATTTGAAAGACATAAACATGGGCTGAGGCGGTGTACCTACCATTCAACGATCTTTGTTTGAAAAAATCTGACATATTATACCTTCAGACGGGAACTATGAGGACACGCATGCACTTGCTGTCCGGTAAGTTGCCGGCAAACCCCTTTTTTGAGTTTCTGGACTGCATCGTCATGGAGACGTGGTGATTGACAGCCGAGCAAAGCGCGGCTAAAGGCGCTGCACAGCAGGTGGTTTTCAACGCCCGAGCCATGAAATATTCAGCGAACCACTGATGGTCCTCCCGACGATGAATGCAATTTGAATGTCAGCACCACGGCAAACGCTCGATGCGGCAGACGCTGAATGTTAAACCGAGATTCTGCATTCATGTTCAATGACTATTCATCCGAGCAAAGCATTCAAATCTCGCCACCTTTTCTACCTCTCTGCTTTAAGGGCGACGCTTTCCCGGTCTCAGCCCCATCCAAACACGCATCTGAAAGGGAAATTCAAATCTGTGAATACACAAGGGAAATCCATTTTTACATGTTATTTACTTAGGCAATATGTATTTATTTGCACCGGCGGTGTAACAAAAAGGCTATGGGGATGAATCAGATTCAATAAGGCATTCAGACAAGGTTTAGGACTCTGCGGGTGTGTGAAGAATACTCGTATTGTTTATAAAAAATAAAATCATGGCACGCGAGCAATGAGACTCAGAGCAGCTTCATATCGCCTCGGTGGAAAGCGCATTGCACTGTAATCCTGAGGTTTTCACTTATAGATTTCATACAGTGAAGGATCCAAACCCCATTAAGTGCAGACATGTACAGCACTATGTGAGTGTTATCACCAGAGGATGGAAGTTATAGCAGGGTGCTGATCCATTCGGAAATATTCCATCTCTGAAGACCTTTAAAGAACCTCTAAAATAGGCCCGAGTTATTGAGGACGACATTTGCCCCCTATCAATCACCGGCAGAAACGCATTATCCGGGCCTGCCTCCGCCGCGACAAGGAACGCCACGCGCCAAGCGCTCCACACGCGCTGATACGAAATTCACTCACCGTTTCAACTGATCCCAGCTCCTCAAACTGAAACCTGTTTTAAACTGTGTCGGATCTTGCCGGGCTCTTGCCGCAGTAAGATTACCAGCATCAAACACTTTCTGTCCTTCAGACATCACTAAAAAAGAACAGAGAAAATCTCCATCGGGACCGAATATTAATATTCCGAGCAATGGCTGCCTTAAAAGAGAAATTAGAAATGAAAAGCAGAGCACTTCAATCAAAAAAACATGCGGCGCTGTCTATCTTTACAACCTTTGTTGGGTGTTCAAAAGCTGTCACATTTTGAGCGTTTGATTTGTTAAATGATGCATTAATTACACAATGTCCTCCGGTGATGCTATTATTACTGCTGGAGCTGTATTGTTCTGTATCATATACATATATTTTTTTTTTTGCAGAGTTTTTTTTTTTTTTTTTACCTTGGTGCTGAGATGCATCTTTCCTGCAGAAACTGCGTGTTTGTGTGACTTTGTACGAGTGGCAAACAAAAAAATGGGAGCACCTGGGGCACTGAGAGGCATATTTAGGTAGTGAGAGAGCGATTCTGCGAGGCAGGTGCGGCGGATCCATTAATTAAGCAAGTCACAGGCCAGCATGCGCCGGGTCACGCATAAAAATGCCGGACAGGCCTGGTTGCTGATAATTATGTCTTGCCTGGCTTTAAGGGGAGTCCTCTGTGACTTTGAAAGAATGGGGATAGTTACACTGCGTTTACCCAGGACACTAAGGCAGATCCATTTGATTCTCCCGCTGAATGCTCATGATCATGGTGAGCGAGGCAATTCCACCATGGAACACCAAGAGAAAGACGTCATTGGCCAAGGGCAACCGAGGGCGAAAGCGCACACTGGAGGATCGTGGTGTCCGTGCAGTAACTCCGAAGTACGAGGTAATACAGTGGAGACGGCCGGAAAAGATAACCACATTATTCTGACCGGGAGTGAGATTTGAGAACAAACTGCTTCCATCATAATCGGAGCCAGCTCAATACCTTACTAAGCAACATTGCTCTGGTGTTTCCCCGGTCTCTTTCTTCTGTGTACACTCTGTGTAGTTATGGCTGTAAAATGCGCATACAGTCAAAACACACGGGCAGACGCGAGGAAAGCCTTCGAAGGGCTTCAGGGAGGAACGGAGGAGACGCAGCCTCCCCGAACACTTCGGCTAAAAAATGGCCGTGCAATGAGCTTCATGCGGTGCTCAATTATAGCGGAGGTGTAAGCTCAATTCGACTTAGCCCGAGGATATATTTGCAAGGAAAGGGAATGGTTCTCATTATTTTCTATTTTTCAGTTCCAGAGAGACACTGGCAGACAGGTTAGACCTTCTCCTCCATTTAAGGTGCTTTTTAATGACAGGGCTAGGGAGTACGGTTGGGGGAGCGAGCTCGGAGTTTGCTATCTTCCCTCCTTCTTAATTTAAGATCAGATCCATAAAAGGCGCATTCACTTTTCTCAACGTGATTAATGCTTCAAGTCGGATTGCGTTCCCATAGATGTTACAGATAATTATTTGTCAGACAGCCCATAAATATTCATAAAGTATTCAGGGTGACCTCGCACAGAAAATAATGAATCAAAGTCAATATACCACAGTGAGGTAAATGAATGAATTCATTATTTTATTTAAATGTCTGTAGATGGGTGCAACGTGCCCTTTAATGAACAATGACGCTCAAACGAACAGCTGGAAATATTGGAATTCATGAAAATTTAATAATGTGTTTAATGTAAAAATCGTGGGGTTTTTTTTTCAGAATTTTTGCAACAAGATAGCTCAGGCAAGAGCAATGAGTAGACATATTAATTTACTATTTGAATTAGCAGGTATTTACATTAATTAGTGTACAAATGTGCAAGTGAACAGGTATTTACATTCAAAAATATAGACTGTGTCAGTGAGCAGGTATTTTGATTGGAAAGTATGGACCGTGTGGGAGTGAGCAGATATTTAGATTCAGAAGAATAACTGTGTGAATGGAGAGATATGTAGATTAGTAATTTTAGGTTGTGTGGGTGGGGGCGGTTATTTGCATTCATAACTGTAGATTTTGTGTAACTGAGAGGGTATTTATTTCAAATGAAAACTGTTTGTGTCCACAGGTAATTATATTAGTAACTGTAGATCAGGTGGGAGAGAACAGGTATTTACATTGGTGAGTGTAGATCAGGTGTGAGAGAACAGGTATTTACATTGGTGAGTGAGTGGTGTGAGATATTTACATTGGTGTGAGAGAACAGGTGATGTTACATATGGAGTGAGTGGTAGATCAGGTGAGTGTAGAGAACAGGTATTTGACATTTTACATTGGTGAGTGTAAATCAGGTGTGAGAGAACAGGTATTTACATTGGTGAGTGTAGATGGTGTGAGAGAACAGGTGGTGTGAGAGAACAGGTCATTGGTGGTGTGAGATTGAACAGGTATTTACATTGTATTTACATTGGTGAGTGTAGATCAGGTGTGAGAGAACAGGTATTTACATTGGTGAGTGTAGGTCAGGTGTGAGAGAACAGGTATTTACATTGGTGAGTGTAGATCAGGTGTGAGAGAACAGGTATTTACATTGGTGAGTGTAGATCAGGTGTGAGAGAACAGGTATTTACATTGGTGAGTGTAGATCAGGTGTGAGAGAACAGGTATTTACATTGGTGAGTGTAGATCAGGTGGGAGAGAACAGGTATTTACATTGGTGAGTGTAGATCAGGTGTGAGAGAACAGGTATTTGCATTGGTGAGTGTAGATCAGGTGTGAGAGAACAGGTATTTACATTGGTGAGTGTAGATCAGGTGTGAGAGAACAGGTATTTACATTGGTGAGTGTAAATCAGGTGTGAGAGAACAGGTATTTACATTGGTGAGTGTAGATCAGGTGCGAGAGAACAGGTATTTACATTGGTGAGTGTAGATCAGGTGTGAGAGAACAGGTATTTACATTGGTGAGTGTAGATCAGGTGTGAGAGAACAGGTATTTACATTGGTGAGTGTAGATCAGGTGTGAGAGAACAGGTATTTACATTGGTGAGTGTAGATCAGGTGGGAGAGAACAGGTATTTACATTGGTGAGTGTAGATCAGGTGTGAGAGAACAGGTATTTACATTGGTGAGTGTAGACTGGGTTATTAGATTTGTATTCATTACTGATGCTGCTCTGCTTCTACAAACATTGGCCTACAGTACAAAGCTGCTACTGTAGTTTCATTAATGCAGGATTGCCTTGTAATTCCTCTGCAAGTCAGCAGTGAAAGTCTCATGAGAAATTAGCCCCCAGAATGAATTTGAAATTAAATATATTCATGTGTGATAAAATAGCCCAGCAGCTGTCAGATAACCCGGTGAATCATAGAAAAAAAACAAACAGTAACACATACACAAACACACACACTCACATGTACACACAATCACAATGTACACATACATATACATAGGTAAACACACATGTAAGTGTATAAACATACACACTCACAGACACTCGCATACACAAACCCACACATACACATACACACAAATGCACACACAAACGGAGCCACAAACGTTTACTTGACTTTATGTGCACGACGCGGCTTTCCTGATATTTTTTCATTTCGCCATTGAAAGCCATCCTGCTTGGCTGTAAACGAGCAGAACAGATACATGCTCCTGATGCTCGATGGGTCGGATAAACCGAGAACAGGGCGGTCTCTTTCTCAACGCTGTTCTGTGGAGCGTGGGGGACAGCAGCAGCTGAGGAGGAAAGCGTATCAGTCAGATACAGCGTGCGTCTGTGTGCCGCGCGCACGATTGCAAATTTCACAGTTAATTAGGCAGACGGTGCAGCTCCCACCATTCAGGGAAGGGCATAATTGCAGGGCTAACAGACTGAGGTAATATCAGAAACACTGCTGGTAATCACCCCTGGCTCATATCCGGACTGGATTATGTGCCCATTACATGTGTACTATAACCATGTTTGCAGCATGTAGCATGGGCTCAGTCATACAGATGCAATGGGTTTATCATGCAGTCCATGTGCATTCAGCACCAAAACACAGCCAGAGGTGGGAGGCAGGGAGAGATGCACCGTGTCTCCATTAACAGAGCTCATTTCACACCCGTAAAAACGCTCTGGAGATAATGAGCTATTAGAGGAACAGGGACACCAGACTTTGCAGACGGCCTCTTTCATATTTCTGCATTCAGAAATGGAATCAGTTACTCTCTCTATGGTGTACTTTAACAAGGAGAGGCAATACCCCCCCCCTCACACACAGAAATGTACTTTATCATTTTATCAGATTTTAACAAGTGATAGGCCCTGAAAACATGCACACACACACACACGCGAGCACACACACCCAAACATACACACCAAACTTGAACACACAGGCACATGTATACACCCATACTTCAGTGTGCACACACAGAAACACAGCCACACACACATAAATACAAACAAACGTATTCACACATACAGGCAGGAAAGCACATGCAAACACACACACACACACACACTCTCACGCACTCACTCACTGTGTTTCTGTATATGGTGTTAAGAGTTGGCTGCTGTCTCCCCCTGCTGTCTAGAGGCAGGTATCTGCTTGTGTTTGTGCTCATAGGAGCAGCTGAACTCTGCCTGTTCCACACACTAATCCCTCTCAGCCCAACATGGAAGGTAGGTCGCGCTGACATTAGCACGTTAGCGGGGCGGCTCCAGCTGTCTGCCGTACGGCAGGCCACCTCCTGTGGCGGCCGAGCCGCGGCCGTCCTTCACGCGCGGTTCAGGGTCAGCGCTCCATCTGCCAGAGCGGACAGCGGGGCGCCAGGGCAGTGCCGACACCTCGCCGTGGGGTTCAGACTCACAGACGAGCTGTAAAAATAGCCACAAGCAGACCTGAAACTCACGGGCCTTTCACAAACACACCCTCCAGATTTCTTACAAAGCAGAAACCTTCTAAGAGCTCTCAGGACCGTAAGATATCTCTGACTTTTAAAATGCTCTTCTGTGCGAAGCGTCTCAGAGGTTATTTCCTGAGGAAAATGTGCAGAACTCTGCAATCGATTTTGTTATTGGTTTTAATCCTGTTTTTAAACTGCGGTGCAGAAACAGTTTGCTGATTGTTAGAGTTACTGTGAAAGCATCCGCTTTGTTCTCGTGTGTGTGGATTTGGGGGGGCACATGAGAAAGGTATGAAAAATAACAGAACACAAATAATCTTTATTTATCTTAGAGTATGGAACTGAATACTCTGCTTTAACCCATTAGACACTATTAAAAATACTGACATTTACTGATACTTAAAAAAAGAATCAGATGCGAATTCTTTGTTAATATTTTGATTGCTCATTTTGGTTAACAGCGTGCTGAGTTTAAAACTCATAGATCTGTAGAAATGCTTTGCCTTCATACTGGCAGAGTTTGAGTTGTATACAGATCAGGTGGGGAATGCCGTAGGAGCCGTGTAGCTTTGAGTTTATCAGTGTCAGGAGACCCTATTATCTCCCAGCTTCCCACTCCCTCCCTTCATCCCTCTTTATAAGGCTCTCTCGCTGCGGAGAACACCGTGAGACTCAGACCAGCTCATCTCTCACTGTGGAGAACACCGTGAGACTCAGACCGGCTCATCTCTCGCTGTGGAGAACACCGTGAGACTCAGACTGGCTCATCTCTCACTGTGGAAAACACCGTGAGACTCAGACCAGCTCAGCTCTCACTGTGGAGAACACCGTGAGACTCAGACCAGCTCATCTCTCACTGTGGAGAACACCGTGAGACTCAGACCAGCTCAGCTCTCGCTGTGGAGAACACCATGAGACTCAGACCGGTTCAGCTCTCACCGTGGAGAACACCGTGAGACTCAGACCAGCTCAGCTTTCACTGTGGAGAACACCGTGAGACTCAGACCAGCTCAGCTCTCACTGTGGAGAACACCGTGAGACTCAGACCAGCTCATCTCTCGCTGTGGAGAACACCATGAGACTCAGACCAGCTCATCTCTCACTGTGGAGAACACCGTGAGACTCAGACCAGCTCAGCTCTCACTGTGGAGAACACCGTGAGACTCAGACCAGCTCAGCTCTCACTGTGGAGAACACCGTGAGACTCAGACCAGCTCAGCTCTCACTGTGGAGAACACCGTAAGACTCAGACCGGCTCAGCTCTCACTGTGGAGAACACCGTGAGACTCAGACCAGCTCATCTCTCACTGTGGAGAACACCATGAGACTCAGACCAGCTCATCTCTCACTGTGGAGAACACCGTGAGACTCAGATTGGCTCATCTCTCACTGTGGAGAACACCGTGAGACTCAGACCGGCTCAGCTCTCACTGTGGAGAACACCGTGAGACTCAGACCAGCTCAGCTCTCACTGTGGAGAACACCGTGAGACTCAGACCAGCTCAGCACTCACTGTGGAGAACACCGTGAGACTCAGACCAGCTCAGCTCTCACTGTGGAGAACACCATGAGACTCAGACCAGCTCAGCTCTCACTGTGGAGAACACCGTGAGACTCAGACCAGCTCAGCTCTCACTGTGGAGAACACCGTGAGACTCAGACCAGCTCATCTCTCACTGTGGAGAACATTGAGACTCAGACCAGCTCAGCTCTCACTGTGGAGAACACTGTGAGACTCAGACCAGCTCAGCTCTCACTGTGGAGAACACCGTGAGACTCAGACCAGCTCAGCTCTCACTGTGGAGAACATCGAGACTCAGACCAGCTCAGCTCTCACTGTGGAGAACATCGAGACTCAGACCAGCTCAGCTCTCACTGTGGAGAACACCGTGAGACTCAGACCAGCTCAGCTCTCACTGTGGAGAACATTGAGACTCAGACCAGCTCAGCTCTCACTGTGGAGAACACCGTGAGACTCAGACCAGCTCAGCTCTCGCTGTGGAGAACACCGTGAGACTCAGATTGGCTCAGCTCTCACTGAACTCCACCGTGAGAACCGACTGCTTTCAAAACCATCCGACATGAAATCAGGCCCTGTTAGCTGCTCATAGATTAAAAACTACCTAAAAAAGACATCTCAGCTTGATATATTTCAACATGTCAAACATAAAAATAAATATATAAATTAAAAAGAAAAAGCTAGGAAACATTCAGGGTTTGATTTGTTGTCATAGAGCATTTGAAGTGAAACTATGAGCGGTATGAATACCTTTGAATATAGCTCTTTCATAACGACATCAGAGTTTCAAAAACATTTGCAAACTCGCCAGCACCATCGTTTCCTCTGCCTGTATGATTATTGTTATTTTGTTTTTGTATAAATATCAAGATCACGTGATTCACTGACAAATCTGTTTAATATTTTGAGTGAAATCAAATATAACATGTTAGATTATGATATATATTACATCTTTACATGGTGCTAACGCTGCTCCTGACCGGCGGCTTTACTCATTATGAGTGAAAAATGATAAATGACCCATCCCAAAGCAACCTCGAAAACCTGCAAATACATTTATTCATTTATTACAACTGCCTGTCGCATGTTTAAAAAAATGACAATGTGAAAACAACACCGATAGCTGATAGCTGAAGGTCAGGATCCTTTGAGAAATGAAAACAGTTTGTCAGTAATATGAATACTGAACACGTTTTAACATTGATGCCTTTTTAATGCAAAGTACAAGATCTTTCTCCTACGGAATTAACAACAGATAAGCACCAGATTTATTTGCCACTCATGTTCACGGTATAGTAGTAATTAGACAAGTCAGTTGATGTCTTTTTAAATAAAAAAGATCTTAAATTAAAAAGCCTACACATAGATCTTATATTCTTCCTAAACAACATTGTACAGTTGTATAAACATGTATACCAGTTACTGTTAACACTTTTTTTTTTAGAGCATTGAATGACATGGGCTGGCACTGAAGAGACGATTGGAGCGCACAGCTACAAACCGAATGTACTGCAGTACGGAACCTCACCTGTGCTAGACGCATCACGTCACTTTGGCACGTCGAGGGCGACAGACAGGCTTGCGGCATATGAAGGGGGTGGGGGGTGTGTGGGGGTGCTGGAGAGAAGAGTATTTTGGACCTAACAATTGCTGTTGTGGGCCAAGCGAAAAACATTAAGGTTTGGACAGTGATGCAACATGATGTGGAAGTGTGTTTTTCACTGGCCTGCAAAAACAAATGAGTGCCTGCTGCACAAAGACAGCAACACACAAAACAGGACCTCTTACAAGCCCAATGCAGACAGAGTATACGATGGGAAATTGGCTACTTAAATACGGATTCAAAGACAGAATACATATTATATTGTACACAATACTGACAAAATAGACTTTAATCAATACATAACATTGCAATCCTCATTTTAAGCAGTAGTGTTTCCCATACAGTTTTCAGGGATGTCGTGTCCTGTTGTGTGCTGTCCAGTCTGTGGCTTCACACATTCAGTATTTTGCAGGCCAGAAAGACAAACAAGCTTCTGCATTCTGGTTATTTCTGTCCAACCCTTCTCAGGGAATATCTACCTGGGAATCATTAACAATGAAAGGAACTTTTAAGAGTTCAAAAGTGGCTTGAGGTGTGATGTCATAGGCAGAGGAGGCTGTGAGGAGGTGTGATGTCATAGACAGAGGAGGCTGTATGAAGGTGTGATGTCATAAACAGTAGGCTCTGAGGAGGTGTGATGTCATAGAGGAGGCTGTATGAAGGTGTGATGTCACAGACAGAGGAGGCTGTATGAAGGTGTGATGTCACAGACAGAGGAGGCTGTGAGGAGGTGTGATGTCACAGAGGAGGCTGTATAAATTGCCCTTGCTCTTAGGTTGCAGCTAATGAGCCAAATGTAGGATATTAGTCCACTCAACAAGGATATGCTACATATTTAAATGGAGGGGAAGGGAGCATATAGGGACTGGTAGACCCTTTCACACGGGCTAATCAATACAAGGTTATGCAGAAAACAAAACAAACCTCAGGATGCACTGGTGATACAAAGTTAAGTATTGACAGAGAGAGAGAGAGAGAGACATGCTGTATGTGCCTGCTCTGACTTCCCTTTCTGGCTAATGCTGAACTGCTGTCCTGAAGAAGACTCCTGTGTGAAAGATCTGAATTTAGCACAAAGTGAGGGTGAAGCCGGGTCACTGGCACAGCGGGGGGGGGGGGTGAGTGTTGGTTCAGGGAAATTTCCATGAAATGAGGGAAGGGGGGGGCAGCATATGACACGAGAGCCTGTTTAACCACGCCCATAATATGTAAATGACATTGTGAACTCCTCCCCATGCTCCTCCCCTAGCTTGGCTGACTCGATCCTATTGGTCAAATAAAGGAAGAACATCTTTTATCAAAGCAATGCATCTGATTCAATTTGTCAGTAGATTTTGTAAAAAAAAAAAAATTGTAATAAATAAATAATAAAAGGAATATGCATTAGCATGCAATTACCCAGAATCCTTAGGGGTGTTTTTGAGCTGAATTTAATAATGGGTGTGCCACTTTTTTTCTTGGAAATAATCTTTATTATAGAAAATACATTCTGGTCTCTCAAAAGATAATCATCAGACTTCTCAAGATGCCAAGAGCTGATGCTACCGAAACAAGTCTGCTGCTTAGCCAACCCAGGGTAGGATTCTAAAAAACAACCAACATGTACTTTACAAACTCTTTGTTTATCTATAAAAAGACAATTCATGTACAATTAAAAAATAAATGCTTTGGTTTATTAAATTTAATTTCCTGTTCCTTAATTTCTGTGCTCTTTCCCCCACACTCCATGACATGACCTTTTGCCTGTAAAACCATCCCAGAACAAGGCTGGTCTTTATGCAGTGTGCACCTGTGTCATTTTCTGTCTAGTTGGCATCCAGCTGTGGGCCAAACCCAGAAAACCCAGAGGAGTCCAAATAAGCTGTTCTATTCATTGACAACTATCTAAAAGTCAACCTATAAAATAACCCACAATCCTCAGAAGTGTGTTCTTTTTCTTCTTAAATACCACAAGTTGAAAACAGCTGATCTATCTTAATTTGCCCAGTAAAACAAATCAAACACCAGATTCACATACCACAAGTCCTTTGCTGAAACTGAAGCATACTTCACCTTTACTTTTGCAACTTCATATTCAAATTAACATTAGCTATGATAACCGTTACTAGTCTTGTTGCCCTTCTCGGCACTTTAAAAACAAATACAATTTGCTCTTTTGTCATACACTGTGAGTTTCCAACAAGCTTAAAGGGGAGCTGCTTTGAAACCGGGTGCTGCAGAGGAAACGGAGACCATACAGAGAAATGCTTGGCATAAATAAACTGCGATAGAGAAATTATATTCTGATAGAGTAAACCTAGTCCCTGTTAGACTCATATAAACTCTGTCAAGAGTTGATTTAAGACTAAGCATTTTACTGTGCAGTGTGCCATATCTACAGCATACTGTTGCACATCCCTCCCACAGACCACCAATGGAAAAATGACTCCACAACAGCATGACAGCATGCTAACGTATGATCTGGGAGGTTTTCTTTTTTCAGTTAGACTACGACTCACTCTCACTCTATGAACCAGCCCAGATGGGTGTGTGTGTGTGTGTGGTTGCTGTGTTAGGTCTAGGCACTAAGAGTAGTGGAAACTGTAAGGCAGATTCTCTAGTTGGTTACAAATTAATTTTCCAACCACAGTGACAGTTTGCGGGACGCTGAGCTTGCCAACAATCGCATCTGTGCAACCGGTTCCTGTGTGCTAGCGTGAGGCACTAATCAGGAGCCTTACTGAAGCCGGCAGAAGGGACGACTCTATCCTGGAACAGGATTTCAGGTGCCATTTCAGAATTTAATTTCTCAATGAAATTGCCTACTACATTATCAGTGCCAGCTAAAAGAGGTGGATATCTGTCTTCATCTAACTGAGACAGAATTCACCAGGGGTATAAACAGGTGCCAATGCGATACTCAGGTGACTGAAATTATTCCTTCAATCAGTTTGTCGAACTTGAGTAGGAAAGATTCCCAAGGGAACGGACATGACGTGATGGTGAATATTTCAACCAATCAAAACCCTGTTTCTGAGGGCGCTTAGCTGGTTGTCTCAGATCACAGATGACTGGCCTTCATGGCAGAGCACAAAACTGGGTTTGGGTTTGGCTTCATGAATGAGCTTCAGAAAGACTGGGAGCTATGCTGACTCTCACTGTCAAAAAGAGTACACTCAGTTTTCAAGAAACTAAGTTTTGCATAAAAACTTTAATGCTGAACAGAGTAGAATGTTCATTTATGTTTTTTTTTTTTTTTTTTTTTTTTTACCTTTGCCAAGCAATGCAACAGAAAATGCATGTTGCGTTTGGTAGCGCTTTATAAACAGTCCTAAAAAAATGTTTTTTTGATACAAAATGTATGGAAAACTCACAGTGTAAGTGTTTATTTGGGTCAATAACACTCTACCCCTGTATGAAAAAGTGCTACGTTACTGCATGCTAAATACCATGGCAGCCTCAAAGAAAATTTAGAATCATAACCAACATAGTTGACGGGTTCATGGGTGTGTTTGTGTGTTATTGCTGAGCTAATATGTGAGAACCCTAATGCTAATGAGCGCTGAGCTAAGATGTGAAAACCCTAATGCTAATGAGCGCTGAGCTAATATGTGAGAACCCAAATGCTAATGAGCGCTGAGCTAATATGTGAGAACCCTTATGCTAATGAGCGCTGAGCTAATATGTGAGAACCCTAATGCTAATGAGCGCTGAGCTAATATGTGAGAACCCTAATGCTAATGAGCGCTGAGCTAATATGTGAGAACCCTAATGCTAATGAGCGCTGAGCTAATATGTGAGAACCCTAATGCTAATGAGCGCTGAGCTAATATGTGAGAACCCTAATGCTAATGAGCGCACAGTCCAGCCGCAGTCATGGCCTGCGTAAATAATACCTCTGTGTAAAAGATAGCTCTGTGGGGCTGGGCGCTGGCTCAGACAGCGCTGTTATAAGTTTGCTAACAGAACTGAAGGGTTGTTGAGTGATGGGATTTTACATTTATCTCATCCTCACTGCATCGAGCACAAGACAGATATGGATCAGCAGGACAGACATTCTGCTCATCGGCCTGAGATTCCTGAGACTCTCAGACACGCAGGGCGGACATTTGAGCCTATTACCAGCTATACCTGCTTCTTAGAACTACCTGTAAACACGTAAATACCTGCCTGAACTCAGTATGATTATGATTCTGCTTCTTTTGTTTTAGATTTTGAATGTGACAAAGCCTGGCACCTGTATGGCCTGTACGGAAAGATGAAAAAGCCGCTTCATGATAACAGCAAAACAATAACGATAATCCCCAAAAACAAGCATTACCCAGGTTCACGAGTGATTATCTGAAAAAAAAAAACACTTTAATTTGTAGAATGAATACTAAAAATATGTGAGAAGATAAAGGCGGCCTGGGCGTTTGGCTGAAAGGGAGCCTTGCTCTCCCTGTGTGGGGCCTCACAAAGCCCCAGGGGGAAGCTTTGCAGGGCAGGGGAGACTGTGGGACTGGCCCAGGCCTGCGGTTTTACCCCTGCTAACATGCTGTTTGTGCACGCTTTAGGGGTATCCCACAATGCACTGCACACAGCTCCTGAGGGTTTGGGCCTTCTTCATGACAGAGGATCTCAATCCCACAATGCACTGCACACAGCTCCTGAGGGTTTGGGCCTTCTTCATGACAGAGGATCTCAATCCCACAATGCACTGCACACAGCTCCTGAGGGTTTGAGCCTTCTTCATGACAGAGGATCTCAATCCCACAATCACTGCACACAGCTCAAATTTGGGCCTTCTTCATGACAGAGACCCACTTATTAAAATTTACGCTTAGATTACGGATTTCTACTTATATTATTCTCATAAATTATTAATCAAGAATAGACTCATAAAAACATTCTGAGGCATTGACTAAAAAAATATAGAATATTTCTCTCTGCTTTATACTGCTTGAGGAATCGCTCCACACTGACCAATAGAATTCTCCTAAAAGCTTTTAAACTGCCATAAATCATTTTACTTACTCTGTGATGCCAATGTGGAGGAAAAATATATAAATATTAGATTTGTGTGAATATTCCATAAATTAAAACATTTATTAACCAATTAAACTATTTATGGTGAAAAATAAAACAGGTATTTTTTTTCTTTAAACCCTCTTAAAGAGAATAAAACAAACTTTCTTAATAAATTTCTTAAAATGCAAAACTGTATGTCCAAAGGAGACAAAATATATAACTACCTCTCTCTTTTTAAAAAAATAGGAAAAAAATTGCAGTTACAGAAACAGGTTCTCAAGTTTTACATTTGCAGTGATAAAAAAAACAAATAAATGATTGATACTTACAGACTGAAAACCGCAGATGAGCGAATGAGGTTTCACAGCAACAGAAATGGACAGAGCAATCATATTCTGACTGAGCTGAACCAATCATTGTTCTTTGCTGAAGAGAGCAAAAGCTTTTGATTGGTTCAAAGAAGTCAGTGACAGGCATTCATTGCTCTGCCCATAAAGGGGCTTATGAACCCTTATTCTGCTGTCTCTAGTTAGTACTGAACTTCTCAGAACACACTGTGTTGTGC
>CM040755.1:1199638-1242138 GCA_022829145.1 Albula goreensis | reverse complement strand
CTCACTCTCTCATTGTCTCACACACACACACACACACACGAACACGCACACAGCATCAGATGACAGGAAAGTGGGTGCTCACTCGTTGCCGTAGCTAACAGTCACCCCAGCGACAGGCCCTGTGTCACAGCCCAGGAACAGGAAGGTGACGTAGCAGGCGGTGGACACCAGGTTGACCAGCATGGCCATGCGCACGGCCCCCAGCGCCGACAGGTTCAGCTTCTTCACCAGCAGCCCGCCCAGGAAGATGCCCAGGCATGCGCAGGGGATCGCTGTCATACCTGCACAGAGACACACACACAGCCGCCATGTTTACGATGCTCAGGACAGAGGCAGGGCAGCCATGTTTATCAAGGCAGGGCAGCCATGTTTATCTCAGGACAGAGGCAGGGCAGCCATGTTTATCAAGCTCAGCATGGCGGCGGCCATGTTTATGATGCTCAGGACAGAGGCAGGGCAGCCATGTTTATCAAGCTCAGCATGGCGGCGGCCATGTTTATCAAGCTCAGCATGGCGGCCATGTTTATGATGCTCAGGACAGAGGCAGGGCAGCCATGTTTATCAAGCTCAGCATGGCGGCGGCCATGTTTATGATGCTCAGGACAGAGGCAGGGCAGCCATGTTTATCAAGCTCAGCATGGCGGCGGCCATGTTTATGATGCTCAGGACAGAGGCAGGGCAGCCATGTTTATCAAGCTCAGCATGGCGGCGGCCATGTTTATCACAAGTGTTCTCAGGCCTCCAGTGAGGTCCCGTCTCAATGCGCTAATTAAAGTTCCCACTGCACTTTCCAAGAGACTTTCCACTTTTCCTGGGCTTCATAGTATGAGGCAGTTTCACTAAATAAGGCAACTATTATTATTATTATTTCTGGGGAAAAAAGTAACTATTATAAATAAAAATAGGTTATTATTGGTGAAGGAAGAGGTTCTTTACAAGTCAAGTCTATGGCTCACTGAGAGGCTGATTGGCAGAGAGAGGTAGCTCCTCCTCCTTTATGGACATGTGTTTGACTCACCCAGAAGCTGATTGGCTGAGGAGGTAGCTCCTCCCCCTTTATGGACATGTGTTTGACTCACCCAGAAGCTGATTGGCTGAGGGAGGTAGCTCCTCCTCCTTTATGGACATGTGTTTGACTCACCCAGAAGCTGATTGGCTGAGGAGGTGGTGAGGTTGAACTGCTGCTCCAGATACTTTCCAAGGAAGGCGGCGAAGCCCGCTACCACGGCGATCTCCATGCAAGCCGCCAGGATGATGCAGGTGAAGACCGGGTTCGACAGCAGGTGCTTCGTCACCTTAGGGATCACTGCAAGACCGGGAGCACACCCCATCAGTCCACAGCACACTACAGGTCAGAAGCTGAAGGTTCATGCACCCCAAAATGAGTGGAGCTACAGTGAGCTGTCAATCACTGATTAGACTGAAAGATTGCTTCAACTTGCTAAATAAATTTTACATGCAGTCGCTCCACCAATTTCTGGTTTCAGGCAATGTTGCTCTGTGGTTACATAATCAGACATCCTGATTCAGCATGTGGAGGTCAAGGAGAAAACATGATTTAATGTGCTCCATTTTACATAAATTTAATCATTTAGAACATTTTTTTTAAAATATTTTCCATTCATTCAGCTGCATATCAGCTGACCCTGTTCAGGTTCAGTACTTTGCTCAAGGGTAGCTAAGCTACCCGGTCCCTGGTGTGGCAGTGACTGGAGCTTTGGTAAGTGCTGCTCCTGACAGTAAGGGGAAAGTGTCCTAAGCTCCATACGAACGCATCTAAGGGGAGCAAGGCAAACACCACGCTATTAGCCATGCTAACTCCTTCTCATGCAGCCTACGGGCAGCCATGCTAACTCCTTCTCATGCAGCCTATGGGCAGCTCACAGAGCGAGCACTGGTATGTAGAGCCTCCGTGGGGTGTTTGAGTCCCTTTAGTGGCTACAGCCAAGATTTGGCTCAGCCTTGCCAGGTTAGAAACAGTTAAAAACGTCTGTTTCATTGCTCTCTAGTGACCCCTGCTGGCTGGCTGAGCCCTTATCACAAGTTGACTTGTGTTCCTCTGGCAGTATGTGAGATGTGTTGGTGTCAGATACACAGCAAAGGAAATGTGATAAAATGTGGGGAAAAAAGCAGATTTACTTAATCACAGCAGCAAGGTGTCTGTAAACACTGCAGTGAGGCCTTCATGAGCACTGCTGTCTGACAGACTCATACGGTCCCCCCACCCTACGCTGATTATGCAAATGAGACTTAATTAAAACAGCCGTTATGGAAATTAAATGTATTGGAGCATTGGAGCATGCTGGTGGCAACAGCTGTAGCCGGCCTGTCCCAGCGCTCAGCTTTAGCGAGGGGCCGCGAGCGCTGACAGAACATGTGCGCTGTGGATGGCAGAGCTGCCTTAAAAACACACACACACGCACGCTCTCACATACACACACACACACACACACACACACACACACACACACACACACACACACACGCTCACATACACAGACAAACGCACACACACACTCTCACATACACACACGCACACACACGCAAACACTCTCACATACACAGACATACGCACACACTCTCACATACACAGACACACGCACACACACACTCTTACATTCACACACATACACACTCTAACAAACACACACACATTCACACACACTCGCGCACATTCCCCTCCCTCGTTGTCCTGGTGACTCCCATGCTCCTGACCTCTGAGCTGCTGGCAGCAGGATGTTTCAGGCCCAGGTTCGGGGGGGCGCAGGACCCCGTTGCTGGGCTTTGAGCCCTCGTAGTCCTGGGCCGTGGTGCTGTCAGAGGGTAGCATTGGCTGCTGGCTCTCTGCCACGCCCCCGGCCCCGCCTGGTCGGTCGGACAGCGACTGTGGGAAACCGAACATGAAGAGGGCGGAGAAGAAGAGTAAGGCACCGCACAGCAGGAAGCCCCCCCACCAGGCCCCGATCCAGCGTGGGTCCTCGGGGTGATGTCCAGTTTACCTACAGAGAGAGGGGGAGAGGGAGAGAGAGAGAGACAGACACATATAAGCATGTCTGTCTTCACTACCTGCTGTTAAATGTAGCCAACACAGACCAGAACAATGTACTGTACCAGCTCACACTGGAGGACACTCTTATTAACGTTCTCCTCAGAGGGGAGAGGTCACTTAACAATTCAATGGCACTAAGAACTGACACTGCACAGTACAGCTAATGCGCTAATACAGCTAAAGTACTGTGCACATGTATGTATGTATGTGGATGTATGCAGCACTAATTTTAAGGGATGCAGCAGTCTTTATGGCAGAATGCTACAGTGTTTTGTGGGCCTGGAATAGAGTGCTGGAGTGACTGAGTGCGTGTAAAGTGACGGTCACTCACTGGTGTCGATGAAGACAGCGTCCACATAGATTTTGGTACAGAGTGACCCCAGGATGAAGCCGCAGGCTGGTCCAAAGACCAGAGTGGAGAACAGTATGCCTGAAAATGCACAATGGAGGGAAATTACATCAGGATATGACATCATAATGCCCAGACAAAGAAAAAGATATCAGGATATGACATCACAATGCTCAATTAAAATGATGCCAGTCTATAACATTGCAATGCACAGCAGAGAGCAATTCTCATAATGCAACACATTACTCATTTAAACAGTGAAAAGTGCCCTAACACACAAAGCATATACCTCAATTATTTATATCGCTTTCATGCAAAATGTCCACAAGCACATTTTCAACAATGTATCACATATTGACCTGATATATAACATATGGTTAATACTATGTCACTTTCAGACACAGCTTCTTGAAAAAAAAGTCCTTAATTTCTGCACAAAAGACATTTTGAATAAAACAAATAAAAAAAGAATTTGGTGTGTGTGTACAGGAACAAAGGAGCCCTCTGTCAGGGGGACGTCACATCCTCTGGTGTCTGATCTTATCAGATTCCTCTCCTATCAACACCCTGAGTGCTTCCTGCAGGACATGCAGGAGCGTTCGGTTCAAGTGATAACGCTGCTCTCCCTGCCACAGGTGGAACGGTCTGTGTTTGTTCACCAGGCCTCTGTGGCAGAGGGGAAAGGATAAATCAGCAGTTTATTTTAAATTTACAGCAGAAACCTCACTGTCTCTGTGATGAATCTGCTTTCAGTAATGCACAGGTGGGACTTCCGGATGACCCGTCTCACGCCTCACACCTACACCACAATGCATTGCAGCCATACTTCCCCCTGACCCACCCCCTGCAGCCCTTCTCAGCATGAAGGTGTTGACTGATGACGAGCAGAGTGATGGAGCTCCCTCCATTTCCCTCACCGTGAGGAGAGCCCGTCGAGTGAGTGTGAGTGAGGAGCAAACGTGCTCATCTAGACAAGGTTAGGCCTAACCCTGACCCTGACCCTTAACCCTAACCCTGATCCTAACCCTGCCTCTAACACGTACACTCACACCCACAAGCTCACAAGTACCTGCACATAAATCCACACATACATCCTGTGTGTTTACTGACATGGGTTTCTCCACTGCATTCTCTGGGAATAATTTGTAAATTTAGATTATTACCTTGTTGACTCTGACCTTTGAATTCTATCTTGAAAAGCATGGTGTGTTCTGTGCCCTTTGTCAATTTGTATGCGCAACATGCAATCAGAGGAACATTTCAATTGGATTTATTGATTGAATGATTGCCTGGACCGTGAGACACACCGCAAAAATATGGCTAATTATGAAGCCGAACAGCGAGTGAGGCCGCCTCGGCTGGACCGTTGCTGCCCTCCACTGGTCATTAGATGCACTTGCACTGTGGCACAAACCAGATAAGGGTTTATTACAGATAAATTAGAGGAGGAGCTGTTTGCATTCACTTGTTCGGTGCTGCTTTCGTAAGTACAACTAACTGTTACAAGCTCAAACTGTGCAAAAAACAATTCTAAAATGATTCGACACAATGTACGTTTAACGTCCAATGCTGCTGGCAGACATACTTTCCCTATACATGGAGCTAGACCCTTATTTGTAAAAACAGGTTGTTACAGACAAACTGATTATTCATAATAAAACAGAAAATATTAAATCTCCTGTATATTGTGCAATAGGGTATAATTCGCCTCCCAGAATTTTTGCCGTTTCAATTTTATGACCACGTGAGGGCGCCACTTGTCCAGTAAACAATTCGCTTTCTGGCTATTAGGGGAAAACAACTCAACAGGAAAGGAATCAGTTAATTACACAGAGAAATTAATATATCCGTTTCCTTTAACCTGTCACTTCCACTGGGTGTGATTTCAAGATGGCATATAGGGAAGCTGGTACATTGACAGTAACTGGACACTTTGAAAAACCGGGGGAAAACATCTTAACATTCAAGCGTTTTAAGCTGGACAGCTCAGGGCATCAACGCGCGAGCTTAACTTCCAAACGTCAGCTTTCGCCCGGAACACAAGGGAAATACAAGCCGTCATCGTTTAAGAACTAATCCTGTTTATGCCATGCTCTTCCTAACTGCACAATTAAGGCGCGTGCCAGGGGGCAGCCACGCATGCAAACTGTTGATTGGTCAGTGGGATCCCGTTCGCCCTAAAATGATAATCTCGGAGATACAGACAGAGAAAGGGAAATTTTTTTAATCGATGAGCGGAGCGGCCCCAGCGGTTATCTGCTCAGCTGAGCGACCGAGGTCAGTGCCGAGAGATGCACAGAGACAGTGCCAAAGTCTCCCGCTGAAAAAGATGGCCTGTATTAAAAACCAGCTCTGCGGTGTGGGGCTCGCGTCAGGAAAACTAGGTTAGCCCTGCTGGCGCGCGGGTTCTGGCAGGAGGAGAGCGATTGCCCCGTAGCCTCACGTTGCTAACCTTATTAAAAACAGTCATGGTTGAAAAGATGCCCCCACCAACACCACAAGCGCTAGCGATGGCCTAGAAACCTGTTTCACAGCCGCAGGACACCTCAGTGCACACATTCTCATTTCAGTCTGGGGTAAGGAAATCAGCACCATACAGTTTAATCTTCCTCAGTAGTCATTTTTCTTTTACAGTCACAGAGCAAATAATGAATACCTCACACACACACACAGACACACACACACACACACACGCAAACAGATACATAGGCATAAAGACACACAAGGTAAAGTAGTTGCAATATTTGAAATAAAAAGCTAATAAAGAGACAAAATCTCTTTGTAACAAATGATGCTGCGTATTGTGAGCTACCCAATGAGCCGAATGTGGCTTGGAAGTGCAGGCTGATGTCATTGTTCCGGGTTTAGCATCCACAGGGTAGGTCTGCGGTGGAATTTCACCCCGCACAATCACAGACTGCTCTGCACAGTTGATGCACTTTGCTCACTGAGGTTATGACTGGCAAGATCCCCAGCCGACATTGGTGTTGTTGATTTTGGCATTTCATCAAGCATATTTGGTACACATGCTTAATACATTTCTTATTTGTTTTGCGCAAATGTGACCTTATGTCCCCAATGTCACCTGAGCTATGGTCCTCCTGCATCTGTGTTTATTGTGTGTGTAGCTACTAGCTTTGCTGTTCTACTCCACACTAAAGAGAATGAATATGGAAGCACTCTGATGACAGTTTGACTTTACTCACAGGCCTACGCTGTTCATTCCTTATTATATTTCAATCACACTCTTCAGTTGGAACACATTTGCTTACCTGCCATCAGGATTTGGCAAAAATCTGATTTACGAGCTAGCGCTGAACTTCTAAGCGATGGTTGAAAATTTAAACCATTGGAAAGGGGGTTAAGTGGGGTCCACCCTTCTTAACATAGCCATAGTGTTAGCATGTTCTGTACACGGTCACACCGTTAGCCTATTCTTAACATAGCCATAGTGTCAGCGTGTTCTGTACACGGTCACACCGTTAGCCTATTCTTAACATAGCCATAGTGTTAGCATGTTCTGTACACGGTCACACCGTTAGCCTATTCTTAACATAGCCATAGTGTTAGCGTGTTTTGTACACGGTCACACCGTTAGCCTATTCTTAACATAGCCATAGTGTTAGCGTGTTCTGTACACGGTCACACCGTTAGCCTATTCTTAACATAGCCATAGTGTTAGCGTGTTCTGTACACGGTCACACCGTTAGCCTATTCTTAACATAGCCATAGTGTTAGCATGTTTTGTACATGGTCACACCGTTAGCCTATTCTTAACATAGCCATAGTGTTAGCGTGTTCTGTACACGGTCACACCGTTAGCCTATTCTTAACATAGCCATAGTGTTAGCGTGTTCTGTACACGGTCACACTGTTAGCCTATTCTTAACATAGCCATAGTGTTAGCATGTTCTGTACACGGTCACACCGTTAGCCTATTCTTAACATAGCCATAGTGTTAGCATGTTCTGTCACACCGTTAGGCCATAGTGTTAGCATGTTCTGTACATGGTCACACCGTTAGCCTATTCTTAACATAGCCATAGTGTTAGCGTGTTCTGTACACGGTCACACCGTTAGCCTATTCTTAACATAGCCATAGTGTTAGCGTGTTCTGTGCATGGTCACACTGTTAGCCTATTCTTAACATAGCCATTGTGTGAGCGTGTTCTGCACATAGTCACAGTGTTAGCATGTTCTGCACATAGTCACAGTGTTAGCGTGTTCTGCATGTGGTCACACCATTAGCATGCACAGGCCAGTAGCTCAAGGCATCGCTGGGAATACAGACCTCCAGTAACACCAGAATCTGCACTCAAGAAATATGGGAATACAATTATACAGAAAACAAACAAGATAATTACAGACCCAACCATTAAGCTGAAACAAATTCAAGTCATCTTTTATCTTGAATATTGCTTGCTGTCAAAACAAATTAAAATCATCTCCTCTGTCTCAGACGAACTGGAGCCTCCTTAAATAAAAAGGATTCTCATGGAAAAACACATTGCCAGTTCCTTCATTAATGATTCTCAGCAGAGTTTTCGAACCTTCAGTAATTCTGCAGGGGGAATGCAAATGCAGTTGGGTCATACTGTGTTGGGTTAACCCCACACCACACCCTTGTTGGGTCATTCCGTGTTGGGTTAGCCCCACACCACACCCTTGTTGGGTCATTCTGTGTTGGGTTAGCCCCACACCACACCCTTGTTGGGTCATTCTGTGTTGGGTTAGCCCCACACCACACCCTTGTTGGGTCATACTGTGTTGGGTTCGTTGTATTAACAAACGAGCGCAAAAAATGACTCACTTTACTGTCCACTAGATTACACTACCTCAGATCAAACTCATACTGCTCAGACCCCTCTGCTCTGAGTGAGCATCACTGAGCCCCGTGTGTGTGTGTGTGTGTGTGTGTGTGTGTGTGTGCGTCTGTATGTGTGTGTGAGACATACCTACCCCACTCAACTGTATATTTTATGGCTTATTCAAATACACACACACACAATATTTAATGTTCTGTCATACGGTAACATATGGGAAAGAAACCTTTCCAGGAACACACTTGTCCAGCAGGAAGATTGAAATGGCTGCTTACATGTGTGGGGTTTTTCTGCACACATATATTATCATGTCACATCTGTTTACTGTTTTATCCACTAACAATGATTCATTGTGCTAGGAGATAAAACACTCATTGTGCCACTAAACAGATAAAACAAAAATAGAAAGAGAAAGAGAGAAAGAAAGGGCTGCTCTGTTTGATTTGGGGCTCTTTCCCAGAGATGCGCTACAGAAAGCAGACCTTTTCTCTCCGTGGTGTGGCCAGTGTCTGACCACGCTTAGACAGGCAGGTACTGTCCAGGCCTGGGCTGACTGGCAGTGTGGGGCCCAAGGGCCTTCAGTGCCAGGACACGACACATCTGCCGTGTGTCACTGACCAGCAAACGGTGTGGCAATCTGTACTGCCAGTAAGGCCTGAGATAGAGTCAGAGTGTTGTGGCCTGTGTGCTAATGTCACTACTGTGCAGATAGCTTTGCTGGACTAAAACACATGTGCAGTCAGGTAGAGTTGACTAAGAAAACCGTGGACAGAAGTTGCTTCATGGGGAAGTTGCACAAAAAGGTGGTTTGGAGAAACAACAACCACAAGACATGCTTGCTGCTGGCTAATGATTCCCATTTTAGTGACTGCAAAAGTAGCCTATTTGTATGCGGACTCCAGAACAGTAAGCACATTTATGAGAAAGTAATAAAAATCATAACTACTAACCATAACGCTGGCAGTTAGCGAGCTGCCACCAGTACATTTGTTTGCATAGCCTGATGGGAGTTTTGTCAGCCAAGAGAAACAGCTGCATGGCCTCTGTCTCCCGCGTGCCTGCTAGCTGGCCAACCGCGTGCCAAATTTGTGCAGAACTGTCATTGCAACTTGGCCGTTTCCCTAGAGACGGCATTGTTGACTGATCATAGCAACGGTCTGCAATGCTGAAACCCACAGGATGAGCTCAGTGCAGCTCATGCGGTTGCTGTGAGGCGGGGGGGAGGAGAGAGGCGGGGCAGGGCAGGGCGGCGCAGGGCTAAACCCACAGACAGCCGAGAAGATAAAAGAAAACTTTCCGTTGACCCTTTCTAGTGGTTTCCAAAACCCCATTCCCACTGATCAGCATTTATGAAAAACAGTACCACATGCATGAGTGTACAGTAAACCCCCGTAATATCGCAGTTCAGTTTTTGCGGTCCCGGTATTTTGCGTTTTTTTTCTGTAAGGTCTATTAAATTTAATATCACTTATATTTTTGCCATTTCGCGGCATTCCGCAGCATTGTTTATGAGTTTACCCCTGCGAACGTAACCCCTGCGATGGAAGGGGGTTTACTGTATATGAATATATTTTATATATGAGTATATTTTGTAAAAGGTGAAATGTAAATTAGAGGGCTTGATCTTCATTGGTAATTGGACTTTTTATGTGCATTTTAAGTCATGGTCAAACCCCAGTGTGCCCTACGCATGATTGGCTGCAGTGAGCTCTGCATTCCCTACACATGATTGGCTGCAGTGAGCTCTGCATTCCCTACACATGATTGGCTGCAGTGAGCTCTGCATTCCCTACACATGATTGGCTGCAGTGAGCTCTGCATTCCCTCCGCATGATTGGCTGCAGTGAGCTCTGCATTCCCTACGCATGATTGGCTGCAGTGAGCTCTGCATTCCCTACGCATGATTGGCTGCAGTGAGCTGGAGGGAAGCCTGCGCAGGCTGCGGGCCTCCACACTGAGACCTCTCACTGAGTTAAGTAGGAGTTTAAGCCATGAAGTCTGTTTGTTATTTTGCTTATTATGTAGTAAAAATGATGCTGACGACAGTAAATCTAAACATGTCAGCAACATGAGTGAGAGGATAAAAGATAAGTTGCTTCTGAGTCCCCACCTCTGACGACAGAAGATTGATAGAATGTTTGCTTTCTCGCCCATGTGGGAATGCGGGATCCACTTGCCCCCCCCACCCCCCCCGCTGGGCTGTTCTCCAAGCGCCTGCACAGATTAGCCATTTTTTTCTTCATCTCTTATCACCAGGAAGTGGTGAATCATCTCTGTACTCAGTCATCTATGGCTTCATAATTCCCCGTTTCTTCAGAGGCAAGAAAATAAATTTTCTTCATAATTATTTCCTTCAACATTAGCGAGAAGTGAAGGCAGTTAAAACAGAAAAAGCAACCAGCACAAGAACCTGTAACCCGACAACATGAATAACATCAGCGATGTGAACACCAACATGAACACCACAGAACAGCACTGTGGAGACGGTACAGGCCGTTTGCAGGCAGAGTGCCTTCTGTACAGAAAGAGCCTGGTCTTCACAACGTTCATATGTTTACAAAATTGAATCCAGACCGCAAAAATAAAGACAGATCCGATTATGCTAATTGCTTTCACTACTTCAGTATACCAGCCCAATTAAAACAAGAGCAGACTGTAAAATCTCTAAGAGTCAAGCTCATCAGAAATACACAGCTCCTGTTTCCATCCATCATGTGGAGATGCAGGCAGTTCAGTAAAATAAAGAATAGTAATGAGCACTCAGCTGCTAACACTTTTCCCTTTATGACTGTAATCTTCATTAAGGTGGAGGTGGCGCAGACTGGCCGTGACGCCCCATGCCACCTGATTGGCCAGGCCGTGACGCCCCATGCCTCCTGATTGGCCTGGCCGTGACGCCCCATGCCACCTGATTGGCCTGGCCGTGACGCTCCATGCCACCTGATTGGCCTGGCAGTGACACTCCGTGCCTCCTGATTGGCCTAGGGAACCTCTCTCTCTTTTTCCGAGGCCCCCGCTTTGGAATGAGCTCAAAATAAACTCGTTTGTTTGTGGCGTGCTCGGTTAAAGCATTAAAAGCTCTGTGAACGATGTGCTCAGTGGAGCCCCTCGGACGTAACTCGATAACGTGGTCATGTCCCTCGTCTTTGTCTGCCCATAATTTGTTTAGGGACAAACACAATGAGATCAGGCTTCTATCCGTTATCTATAACTCACTTCCTTAAATGATATTCATTAACTCAGAGGTCCATCTGTGCACCAGGGAGGACAGAGCACCAGCCTTCCCCTGGGCTCCAGGGTGTGGTTATTTTAGCTTTTCTTCAGCACTGCATCATCCCTAACTCTGCTGAATCATGTGAATCTGTGAGACATATGCTTGATTTCACCTTTCCACATACAGATCTCGGGGTCCACGCTTTAACACCTTGCTGTTGTTCAGACAAACATGGCCATTTTTAAAATGGTTTTCCTGTAATAGCTTACATGGATTAAAAATCTTTGTGACCTCTGTGACCTTCAGGATCTAGGGCCACTTGGTTGTGCACCTTAACCAAGCACTGGAGAGCCACAGAGGCGTTCAGAACTTCAAAGGACTTTGACGTTACTAGCATACATTGGTATGCCCGCCCTCTTCCTTTGCCATTTGCTGCCTGATCCTGGTCCTGCTGCTCCAGTGTGTGGATGGGCCCCACGGTCTGCATCCTGTTAAGGCACTGTTCCAGTGTGTGGATGGGCCCCACGGTCTGCATCCTGTTAAGGCCCTGCTCCAGTGTGTGGATGGGCCCAATGGTCTGCATCCTGTTAAGGCACTGCTCCAGTGTGTGGATGGGCCCCATGGTCTGCATCCTGTTAAGGCACTGCTCCAGTGTATGGATGGGCCCCATGGTCTGCATCCTGTTAAGGCACTGCTCCAGTGTATGGATGGGCCCCACAGTCTGCACCCTGTTAAGGCACTGCTCCAGTGTGTGGATGGGCCCCACGGTCTGCATCCTGTTAAGGCCCTGCCCCAGTGTGTGGATGGGCCCCACGGTCTGCATCCTGTTAAGGCACTGCTCCAGTGTGTGGATGGGCCCCACAGTCTGCATCCTGTTAAGGCACTGTTACAGTGTGTAGATGGGCCCCACAGTCTGCATCCTGTTAAGGCACTGCTCCAGTGTGTGGATGGGCCCCATGGTCTGCATCCTGTTAAGGCACTGCTCCAGTGTGTGGATGGGCCCCACAGTCTGCATCCTGTTAAGGCATTGTTGCTATAGTAATGAGTGCAGCTTGTGAATAAAATTGGCTGTTCCACATTTGAGGAAAAGGGGGGGGGGAAGCCTGAAATTATATTGATAGGTTCTAGAGTGTACCACTGAAGAATTGGAGGTGTTTTACTGTGACAGTTGTGGGGAAATAAGGAGGAGATGCTAAACCTGCTGTGGAGCGGGAGGCTCCTCCCCTCTGGGAAGAAGTTCTTGGAAAAGCCCAGCCGTTGATCCCTGCCACAGTAAAATAACCAGCACTCTGCTTTCTTTCGGAAGTTATCCATATCCAGGGCAGTCTGAACCATGCTGAGCAGTGACCTTAAACAGAAAACCTCAAGGCAGCACCTCCACCCACAGTGAAGCTAAGTGTAAAACACACATTTCCTCTGATCTGCCGTTGCCATGTCAATACAAAATTGTTTGCTCTGCGTGTGTGCAGTATTCATTCCTTTGTTAAACACACACAAACACACAGTGCCTTTCCGAGATGGTATCTGTCATTATCAGAGTTCAGAAACAACACATAGAATGTTTTTCTATTCTTTTCTCTAATACATTGCACATTCAAAAGAAATATAATAAGACTACTCATTTTAAATTTGATTGTAACCATTTTTAGTCCCTGGATCTCAGAGGAACTCAGCCACCCCTGGCCATTACTGTCTCATAAACTCTGGTCTTTTTACACTCTTTGTCACTTTGCACATCTTGGGAATACACCAATGAAAATGAATCGCAAAAAGTACATTAATTTAAAGTACACAAACACTGTCAGACTTATAAAAATTATAAAAACAATAAAAACATATTTCAGCAGAAAATGTTGTTGACTGTTGAATTCCTAATAGAAATGTTCTGGTGAGGTCTGTGAACAATGTTAGAAACATAGTCACCACTGTAGCCAGAGTAATAGTTACAAAGCAAATGCGATCGGTTACTGCATCCTGGCTGCGCATTCACATATTGACTGAGCATGCGCCTGCATAAGGAGCAAATGCGAACGGTTACTGCATCCTGGCTGCGCATTCACATACTGACTGCGCATACACCTGCATAAGGAGCAAATGCGAACGGTTACTGCATCCTGGCTGCGCATTCACATACTGACTGCGCATGCACCTGCATAAGGAGCAAATGCGAACGGTTACTGCATCCTGGCTGCGCATTCACATACTGACTGCGCATGCACCTGCATAAGGAGCAAATGCTTTACAGTTACTGCATCCTGACTGCGCATGCCCCTGCATACGCGCAGGCAGGCGGGGGGCCCAGGGCTGCCCTGGCAGGTGGGTGTGAGAGGGTGGCAAAGATGGAGTATCTTTTGAGGAATGCCCCTTGTAACAGAGCTAATTTCTCCAGCACGTACAAATATTCCAACAAGGAGTTGTGCTGAAGCCAGCAGTTTCACATTTAAACAATACATTTTATTTATTTATACAATTCAGCATCAATGGTCTTGATTAATAAGAACCATAAATCACAGCGTGGTTCGTGCTTTCCTGCTGTAATCAGCGCGTTTTCAGGGAAATTTCCCCTGCCGCCACAGTACACTGTCACACGCATCATTTGGGCCTCGGGCAGAATCTGCAGGTCCCTGGGCAGCAGGAGGATGTGAACGGGGCCCTGGAACCCTCACAGGGGCCCGAAATGATCTGCACAGGGGCCAGAACAAGCTGGGGGCCAAGCAGCAACCATGCAGGGAGACGTCTCGCCTTTCACAAAAAACAGAAACTAAAAATAAAAAAGGAAACCGCAGAAATGAGATAAGCTAGCAGGAAGCCGTTCAAACAACTGCACATGCAGACGCTGAGATGTCTTCATCTGCGGGAGATGAGAAGAGGATAAAGCTCCTTAACGAAGCAGCGTTAATGAAGCCGGCCTCTGACTGCACTGTGTGGGGAAGGTGTACGTGTGTTTCTGTGCGTCTGAGTAAAGACAGTGATCAGTGAAACTGCTTTTTCAGTGGCAGAGCGGAGGCCCATGCTGAAAGCCTTTCGTTAGGGGTTCCTCCTGGGCCGTTCTAACCACAGTCCCAGGTTTACTGCTCTGCAGAGATGCGCAGGGGACAAGGGGGAGGAAACTGAATGGAGACATGTTTGAGGAAGGGGCAGGGGAACGTATTTGAGGAAGAGGCAGGGGAACGTGTTTGAGGAAGAGGCAGGGGAACGTGTTTGAGGAAGGGTCAGGGGAACGTGTCTGAGGAAGGGGCAGGGGAACGTGTTTGAGGAAGGGGCAGGTGAACGTGTTTGAGGAAGGGGCAGGGGAACGTGTTTGAGGAAGGGGCAGGGGAACGTGTTTGAGGAAGAGGCAGGGGAACGTGTTTGAGGAAGGGTCAGGGGAACGTGTCTGAGGAAGGGGCAGGGGAACGTGTTTGAGGAAGGGGCAGGGGAACGTGTTTGAGGAAGGGGCAGGGGAACGTGTTTGAGGAAGAGGCAGGGGAACGTGTTTGAGGAAGGGTCAGGGGAACGTGTTTGAGGAAGGGTCAGGGGAACGTGTTTGAGGAAGGGGAGGGGAACATGTTTGAGGAAGGGGTAGGGGAACGTGTCTGAGGAAGGGTCAGGGGAACGTGTCTGAGGAAGGGGCAAACGGGGAGGAAGGGGCAGGGGAACGTGTCTGAGGAAGGGTCAGGGGGGCAGGGGAACGTGTCTGAGGAAGGGGCAGGGGAACGTGTCTGAGGAAGGGGCAGGGGAACGTGTCTGAGGAAGGGGCAGGGGAACGTGTTTGAGGAAGGGGCAGGGGAACGAGGCGATGCCGTGTTGAGGCTTGGCCGTGCACCCTGGGGAACGATGACTGATGGGGGACCATACTGAAGCAGACAGTCTGCCAAACGAACCTGACAGCTCTGTGAGAAAAGGAGAGGGAGAGAGTGTGTCTCTGTGGTCCTGTTCTCATATGACATTTACTCAGATTCCTTCATTGGTTACATTATTATTATCGTTATTATTATTTCACTTTCAGTTAGTCTTTAAATGCATTATTATATAAACTATCTGTGTCCCTCAGCAACATCTGCTCATGCATTTCAATAAAACAGTAAAACAACCTGAATTTGAATATGAATTTGAATTTGAGAAAGAGGGGGGTGCACTTCTCCATGTCACAAACAGTTAGGTCCTCAATAGTCTTTCCTCCACGTGTTCTTT
This sequence comes from Albula goreensis, assembly GCA_022829145.1. Lineage (NCBI taxonomy): Eukaryota > Metazoa > Chordata > Actinopteri > Albuliformes > Albulidae > Albula > Albula goreensis. The sequence continues at coordinate 1,226,530 of CM040755.1, read as the reverse complement.
CTGCAGAGGTCACGCTGATCAGATACTGTGCCAAACCGGGATGGCGCGGGCACAGGCGCGGGGTGATGTCCAGCAGTTACTTATGACCACAAAGAAAATAATCGCTGCACTGCTGTCACACCTCGCGTCTTGCATGATCTGGTGATGTCACACCTCGCGTCTCACATGATCTGGTGATGTCACACCTCGCGTCTCGCATGATCTGGTGATGTCACACCTCGCGTCTCGCATGATCTGGTGATGTCACACCTCGCGCCTCATCGCACAGAAACTACTCACCCCCACACAACCATTTAACAATGACCAAAAGCACGCTTCTCCCAACATTACCAAGCAAATAAAATCATAATAATAAAAACCATATTTTGCGCAAATGGAAACCTGTTTATTTAGTGTAATCATGCACTAAGAAGAATGCCATCAGCACAGAATTGTGCAGGCTCTGCATTAAGACACACACTGCCTCACGTTGCCCAGGCGTCACTGTAAAAGATAACTGCATTTTCAGTTCACCTGCCTGGGTAAATACACATAAGTATGCAAGCAGATACATAAATAAGATAATATTGTCTTTACTCTCCGCCTGGAGAGTGATTTGGTGGAAATTTGATTCTGACAGTTCAGCTCTCAAACAGAACTCACAAAGTAAAAACGACTCATTCTGGCATCACATAGTCACATTCAGAATACATGCCGCATTTCAGGCGAGCTTCATGTGTAGTAAGAGAGTCATGATTTAAATAAATAAAGATAAATAAATAAATACATCCTCTTATTTGACTCCCCATGTGACACATTTACATTCCAACACAAAGCACACGAAACCGAACAGGACTGAGCATGCTCCACTGCTCGGGCTGCTTCACCTGTTCTTTAAGCAGCAAAATGGTATGAAGCATCACTGCAGAGTGACGAAAAATCACAAAAATGTTAAAACATGAACCAGAACAAAAAAATGAATGAGAGAGAGTGAAGCAGCACACTGACTGCAGCTTGAGAAATGGGTGGTGTTAAGTGTGTCAGTAGACTGCAGTTCTGAAAACACAGCTTCATTCGGGTGCCTGACGGTCCCACACCAGACAGCGTGCACTGGGTAAGCTCCAACCTCGGGGTGCTGTGCCACATCTCAGTGATACTGAACCCTGACCTTTGCAAGCCTGTGAATCACACACATTTTTATTCACTTTCCTGTTTCTCCCCAGTTTGTAATTACCATTTGTGTGAGTTTCCACCATGCCAACTTCACCCACACATCCAGTACACCACAGCTAAAGGGCACACAGTGACTATTTCACACCCTGCAGGCCACACACAGTACTACAGGAGACATCCAGTGACTATTTTACACCCTACAGGTAACTCACGGTACTACAGGAGAGAGCCAGCGACTGTTTTACACCCTACAGGCCACACACAGTACTACAGGAGAGAGCCAGCGACTGTTTTACACCCTACAGGCCACACACAGTACTACAGGAGAGCCAGTGGCCATTATAGAGGACCAAACCTGTCAAAAACATAAATTAATAAGCAACGCTGCAATAAATAAATAAATACAATATTTTATTTATCTATCAACTTATTAATCTTTCATGATATGGCACATCTACAAAGCAGAATACTGTAGGACCATCATTTTCCTACCAGAGTCTCATATGAAATATAAATAATTTGACAATTGTCTAATGTAAATACACTCACACATCATTATCAGGTCTTTAAAGACAGATATAGTAAAACAATCTGAGTTGTCCCATCTCTGAATGGACGTTTTGGATTTCTGTTCTTATTGGGAGTGGGAAATGTATTTGGAGCAGATCCACATTACATAACATCTGATATATAATTCAAGTATGCTGAAATACTGCTTAAAAAGCTGGATTTCTGCTCTGGACAGACGAAGTGCCTCCTCAGTGAATAATCTGTCAGACTGTCATTGATTAGCAAAGAGATACCATAAATGCTCAACATTTTATAATCACAATAATAATGCTAAAAGCTTATGTTAATGTTTCCTCTGGGGTGAAGAAATAAAAAAACAACCAAGCTGATCACTTTCTTTATTCTTTCTCTCTTTCCTTCCCCTTTATCTTCTCTGTCTGTATGGTATGGTTATGTGAGAGATGTTGTCAGTGATTAGTCCATGTGGTGACACAGTTGATAGCCAGGGTGCATGCTAGCCTGTGCTAGCCTTTTTATTCCTTTCCTTACATCACGGCTGCAGCCTTAAATGAAGCATTAGTCCCTGGCCTGCAGTGAAAGCTGAAGCTTAATCATGCGCTCATTTTCTCTGGCAAAGTGGCAAAAATAAAACTGTCACAGCTGAGGCCGTGGGGCGGGACCATGAGACCATGTGACCTGCACAGAGCTCAGAGAGCACAGGCCGTCATACCCACCCTTGCCACAGCATCCAGGATGCTGAGGTCAGACCCCAAACGGGCCCACCTGTCAGGATCATAACTATGACATCATAACTATGAGCCAGACAAACTACTGCCTCTGTCACATTGTGGGATAACGCTAGCGTGAATGTCCTTTGGTAATAATCTAGCTAGTTACTACCTCTGAGTGACCTGGATCTCAAAATAACTCACCAAAAATAATAGAATGAGTGTCATAGTTACAGAGTTAGAGTGGTGGCAGGCGAAAATGTTTTCTCCAGTGTCTAATGTAAAGCCAGCCTGCTGAGATCACAGCCCGAGGATCTGAGCAAACAGCACCTCTTAAAGGCAGAAATGCTGACCCAAAGAAAGCAGCTTATTCCACACAGCTCCACAGCTCCACAGCTCCACATCTCCACACCTCCACACTCCACAGCTCCACAGCTCCACACCTCCACAGCTCCACAGCTCCACATCTCCACATCTCCACACCTCCACAGCTCCACATCTCCACAGCTCCACATCTCCACACCTCCACAGCTCCACAGCTCCACAGCTCCACATCTCCACATCTCCACATCTCCACAGCTCCACATCTCCACAGCTCCACAGCTCCACAGCTCCAAAGCTCCACAGCTCCAAAGCTCATACATGAAAGACCTGCATCTGCTTTCCATGGACAAATTAGACAAGCAATTTCAGAAACAGCAGGGAACCGAGGGGAGAAATGCAAAAAAAAAAGGAAAGACTGTGTCTGAGCGTCCTGTATAGCCACAGAGAGAGGGTAGGAATTTTTGCTTTACAGCAGTGAAAGTGACTCAAACACCTCTCCAGAACTGAACAAAGTCTTCTGCAGGGCCACACTCACCTGTGACCTGTACGTCCACATTCCCACATTAAACAGGAAGGTACAGACCAAAACGCACATTTCCTGTTCCAGTTGTTGGATCTTCAGCTAAAACAAGCGTGCTAGCGACCTGCCAAAAGGATCTACATATATACCAAAAAGATATCTGCCATAGGGTCTGCCAATGTGTGTGCATTTGTGTGTGGGTCTAAGATCTACAAAGCCATCTTCCTTCATTGGTCTATAACCTGATCTACATGCGTAGCTACCATGGGAGCCTCTAACACACAGACTGACCGCACATACAGCGCACAGAGAGTGCCTCTAACACACAGACTGACCGCACATACAGCGCACAGAGAGCGCCTCTAACACACAGACTGACCGCACATACAGCGCACAGAGAGCCTCTAACACACAGACTGACCGCACATACAGCGCACAGAGAGCGCCTCTAACACACAGACTGACCGCACATACAGTGCACAGGGAGTGCCTCTAACACACAGACTGACCGCACATACAGCGCACAGGGAGCGCCTCTAACACACAGACTGACCGCACATACAGCGCACAGAGAGCGCCTCTAACACACAGACTGACCGCACATACAGCGCACAGAGAGCGCCTCTAACACACAGACTGGCCGCACATACAGCGCACAGAGAGCGCCTCTAACACACAGACTGACCGCACATACAGCGCACAGAGAGCGCCTCTAACACACAGACTGACCGCACATACAGCGCACAGAGAGCGCCTCTAACACACAGACTGACCGCACATACAGCGCACAGAGAGCGCCTCTAACACACAGACTGACCGCACATACAGTGCACAGAGAGCGCCTCTAACACAGAGTTAGCGGTCAGAGGAAGCCCTCAGCTCAGCCAGTAATTCAAGCATAAGTGACAAACCAATAATGGAATTACCTCTGCTGGCTGTCTGCTCTTCAACAGTCTTCACAAGCCTGTTTGGCTGTTACTCTACACTGTAATCTCTGGGGGATAAACACAAGCTAGCAGGGGCCATTTCAGGGGGATAAGCACAAGCTAGCAGGGGCCATTTCAGGGGGATAAGCACAAGCTAGCAGGGCCATTTCAGGGGATAAGCACAAGCTAGCAGGGGCCATTTCAGGGCATAAGCATAAGCTAGCAGGGGCCATTTCAGGGGGATAAGCACAAGCTAGCAGGGGCCATTTCCGGGGGATAAGCACAAGCTAGCAGGGGCCCTTTCAGGGGGATAAGCACAAGCTAGCAGGGGCCATTTCAGGGGGATAAGCACAAGCTAGCAGGGGCCATTTCAGGGGGATAAGCACAAGCTAGCAGGGGCCATTTCAGGGGGATAAGCACAAGCTAGCAGGGGCCATTTCAGGGGGATAAGCACAAGCTAGCAGGGGCCATTTCAGGGGGATAAGCACAAGCTAGCAGGGGCCATTTCAGGGGGATAAGCACAAGCTAGAAGGGGCCATTTCAGGGGGATAAGCACAAGCTAGCAGGGACCATTTCAGGGGGATAAGCACAAGCTAGCAGGGGCCATTTCAGGGGGATAAGCACAAGCTAGCAGGGGCCATTTCAGGGGATAAGCACAAGCTAGAAGGGGCCATTTCAGGGGGTAAGCACAAGCTAGCAGGGACCATTTCAGGGGGATAAGCACAAGCTAGCAGGGGCCATTTCAGGGGGATAAGCACAAGCTAGCAGGGGCCATTTCAGGGGGATACTGGCAGGACCAACACAACACACAGGCTAATTAGTGAAATCAGCTGGATTACTGCATAGTTGGAACAAATACAACACAGCACAATAAAAAACAAATAAACAAAAAGAATGTCGATGGTGATGAAAATATAGCGCTGATAATTTATAATACCCTGATACACGGTATTTCTGGTATGTTTCCCAAACCTCCCCCCTCCCGTCAGCCAACCCCTTCCCCCAACTCTTAACCAGCCCTATCAGAACTCACGGAACATAAACAGCCGTTAGATAATAAATATTTTATAGAGCACAGCTTTGTTCAAATTGCCCAGTAGCTGTTCAACAATCTGTTTGCCTTAATTATTAAAAGGGTTCAACAACAGAGATGTCATTTCCCGTGTCTGCAACAACGACAACGGCGAACACGACAGAAAAACTGCTACGCCCCTGTGGGACAGCGTGTGGCTGACATGCGCCTGACTGAGACCCAAACGACATCTGCAGCACCTACATCATGCAATGCCCATATCCTGCGACTGTGTTCCACAATCAGGCCATTTACACTGCTGGTTATTTTACTGAGGCAACTCAAAGGTGCAATGGCAGTGCTCCAACTAGGAGCTGAACCTGCAATGCCTTACATTTCAAATAAAATGCCCTGAAAGCTATGCTGCCCTGCCACCCGGCAGCAGTGTGGCCTTATGGGTAAACTCCCTTCTGTTGCATCATTGTCCAATGCGCTGGATCAGCAATGGGCCAGCTGTGGGAACGGACATGCAAACCAGACCGTTACGCAGGATGCTAACCACAGGTGAAGATACACACAGTCTGCTAACCAGCTAAACAGCTACAGGCCTAGGGGGTTGGTGTGTATGGAGGTAGCTGTAGTTTCCTTTCAGTCGGCAGCCATTTTAGGCCTCATGCACAAGGTGGGTGGAATCTTAAGCCAGTCAGTGACTTAAACTGTGCGCCGACACACGGCAGTGTAGTTAAGAGCTGAAACAGACCACCGGGGGCCCACTGCATGCAACGAATACCATTTCAGTCAAAAACAGGACAAAATAATCCTCCTGAGGCTGGAAGAAACATATTTATTCACACATATGCATTACTCAGCCTAACCTCCGCTGCATCAAGCATAAGTAGACCCGAGAGAGCAGCCTTTTAAAGAAAAGAGAAAAAAGAAAGGTTTTAAAAGAGGATGCTTTTAACAGATCATTAAACTGCCGCATGCTCCCTCCATCTTTAGGATTACACAGAGAAAGACATGCAAGACAAAGGAAATGAGGCGGGGGGTGGGTTTTAAGCTGTATATGTGATTTATGAAGGGCGGCTTTCAGCTGAAGGGCGTCACTGTGCCCTGGATCGGCCTCAGAGGGGCCTCTATCTGGCTCCGCCCCCTGTGGACTCCCCCGATTCAGGAGGAGGGGTGCTCTGCTGTGATTGGACCAGATTGGGGGGTTCTGTATGACCCCTTCCAATTACATTAGATCACATGATATAGAATACAAAGTCTCATCAAGAGGAACTCACACCGTTTAACATCTTTCACATTTTACCTGTTTATACAGCTGGATATTTAATAAAGACATTTCTGGGAAATGGCATTGCTTGAGTACAAAAACAGGAGCCTGGGAATCAAACCTGCAACCTCTACAAACCACCAGTCCCCTACACTGCCAATAATTTAGCACTCTTAATGAATGTTTGGTTAAAGGGTTAAAGCAGGCTACTGAAGAGTGAAGCCACGCCCCGTCTGCAGGTCTGTCCACAGCCACACACCCATAGTAATGTCGAGAGGTGAAGTAACAGCTTTGTGTGACTTTGTGCCACTTTGTTTTTTTTTATCATCCACCTCTTGTATCATGAATTTCTGAACAACGATTCAACAACGACTTAAAAGCCAATGAAGCTGGCTCAAACGGCACAGTTTAAACACAACTTCATAATGCTTTATCCAGCCCCCTGGGGACCAGGCCACCCACTGCAAACATAAACTCTGAGTTTCTGCCACACCTCCTTGGAGAACACAATGAGGCTGCATGAGTGGGGGCACAGCCACTCATCACTCTGGAGTGTGTGTGTGTATGTCTGTCTGTGTGAGTGTGTGTGTGTGTGTGTGTGTATGTGTGGTGTGTATGTGTGTGTGTGTGTGTGAGTGTGTGTGTGTGTGTGTGTGTGTGTGTGTGTGTGTGGGGGTGTGTGTGTGTGTGTGTGTGTGTGTGTGTGCGTGGGGGGTGTGTGTGAAATGGTAGCAAATGTTGCTCCTACATCAGCTGGTGGTGAATGAGACACAGAGAGAGAGGCAGGCTTGGACAGCAGCCCATTCACTACAAACTACACCTCCGTCTGAACTGTGTTACATTCTGAGAATCAGGGCAATTTGCTAAGATTCACTTAAAAAAGCGAACCCAGCCTCATTCATGCCATGGGAGCTTTGGCAAGCATTTTCTGTAGGTATAAAACAGTGAATATGAGATGAGCAAGCTCGCTGGATATGAATGTGATATTATACCGTATTATGCCATGAGTAATTAAGCGCATAATTCAGTGTCAGGGTGAGTCTTTCAGAGCACAGCATTATATATATTATACACAGTATTATGCATTATGGATACATTGTGAAGCTCAAGATCAGCCTAAACATACTGAGGATCAGTGGCAAAGTGAGGTATCCCAAAGTCTGAGACACACGATCAGTTTAAACATACAGAGGATCAGCGGCGAGGTGAGGTATCCCAAAGTCTGAGACACATGATCAGCCTAAACATACAGAGGATCAGCGGCGAGGTGAGGTATCTCACAGTCTGAGACACATGATCAGCCTAAACATACAGAGGATCAGCGGTGAGGAGAGGTATCCCACAGTCTGAGACACACGATCAGCCTAAACATACAGAGGATCAGCGGCGAGGTGAGGTATCTCACAGTCTGAGACACACGCCTACAGGCAAACCTGCTCCTCACAGACTCTAAAACCAGGACCGAGTCAGCGACATACTCTACACTCTACACCCATATTAGCAGTGTAAACCCAGCAGTGACAGTCTGGATGCCATAGTAACAGTGTAAACCAAGCAGTAACAGTCTGAATGCCATGGTGACAGTTTACATCCAACAGTAACAATTTACACTCCATAATAACACTGTAAACTCCACAGTAACAGTTAAAACCCCATAGTAACAGTGTAACCCCCATAGCAAGAGCAGTCTAAACCCCATAATAAGAGCAGTGTTGTTTCCCTGGCGACGACGTTTTTGCCGCTCGTACAGTAGAGCAGAAATCCCCTTTTTAATCAGAGCTGACAGCGCTGACCCAGATTGCCTTTAAAGGGCGTGTGGCGGCGGGTTTATGACGGACAGCCCAGGGAGAGCAGACAGAGACTGAACGAGGATGAGAGGATGACAGGACGGAGAGGGGACGAGAAACCCCCCCCCAGCGGGCAGGCAGAGAGCCGGCGCTGCAGTTTCACTGTTAGCATGGTGAAAGTGGACGCTGTGAAGCCGCTGTCAGGGTCCCACTGGCACCTCTGGCCCGCATGACTCAGGTGAGACACCTGAGGGGAGACGGACAGTAGCAGACAGACAGACGAATGCTGTTGTGTGTGGTGCACAGAGGATGCCAGAGTATGGACAGGGCTGAGAATACAGAGCAGGTCCAGAGTGAGAGAACAGCATGAGCAGGGCTGAGGTCACAACGCTAGCAGGCCGATATTACAGAGCAGTGTGTTCAGGGCTGAGGTCACAACGCTAGCAGGCCGATATTACAGAGCAGTGTGTTCAGGGCTGAGGTCACAACGCTAGCAGGCCGATATTACAGAGCAGTGTGTTCAGGGCTGAGGTCACAACGCTAGCAGGCCGATATTACAGAGCAGTGTGAGCAGGGCTGAGGTCACAACGCTAGCAGGCCGATATTACAGAGCAGTGTGTTCAGGGCTGAGGTCACAACGCTAGCAGGCCGATATTACAGAGCAGTGTGTTCAGGCTGAGGGCTGCAGGCCGATCAGAGCAGTGTGAGCAGGGCTGAGGTCACAACGCTAGCAGGCCGATATTACAGAGCAGTGTGTTCAGGGCTGAGGTCACAACGCTAGCAGGCCGATATTACAGAGCAGTGTGTGCAGGGCTGAGGTCACAACGCTAGCAGGCCGATATTACAGAGCAGTGTGAGCAGGGCTGAGGTCACAGCGCTAGCAGGCCGATATTACAGAGCAGTGTGTGCAGGGCTGAGGTCACAACACTAGCAGGCCCGATATTACAGAGCAGTGTGTTCAGGGCTGAGGTCACAACGGTAGCAGGCCCGATATTACAGAGCAGTGTGTGCAGGGCTGAGGTCACAACACTAGCAGGCCCGATATGACAGAGCAGTGTGTTCAGGGCTGACGTCACAACGCTAGCGGGCCCGATGTGACAGAGCAGTGTGTTCAGGGCTGAGGTCACAACACTAGCAGGCCCGATGTGACAGAGCAGTGTGTTCAGGGCTGAGGTCACAACGCTAGCAGGCCCGATGTGACAGAGCACTGTGTTCAGGGCTGAGGTCACAACGCTAGCAGGCCGATATTACAGAGCACTGTGTTCAGGGCTGAGGTCACAACGCTAGCAGGCCGATATTACAGAGCAGCATCTACAGGCGGACTCAGAGCTCTGTAGGTGCAATAGGTGCTTCAGCAGGCAATGTAGATACAGGTAAAGCTGTCAGTTTGACACCTGTGGCACAGGTGTGCTGTGACACATGGCAATCACATTTGTGCCGAAACAGACTCCCCCCCAACCTGGTTTAAGGGATCACAAAGGAGCAGAATTACAATCCCATCAAGCACGGTGCTAATGAGATTAAAACCTAAAGATAGACCCTGGGTACATCTCACTCTCTCCCTTCCCCCTCTCCCTTGTCCCTCTCTTTGAGCAGGGCATGCTGTAGAGTGCGTTGATTAAGCGCTGTAAACAGAGGGAGTTCTGGGTGTCGGTGTAATCAGTGGAGTGCTAATCCTGCCGTCTCTGACACAGCTCCAGCGATAAGGTAACCTGACACCCAAACGGACAACGCAATGCTCAGCCAACACTCAGCAAGTGAACAGCCAGCGAACAGCCAGCAAACAGCCAACAAGAACTCAATAAACAGCGAATGATCAGCCAATGGACAGATAACAAAGTTTTGGGTGAAGATGATGTTCCATTGCGGGGCTCAGCACTGAGGCCAAAATTGGGAAAATGGAGAGGGGGGTTTAGCCCTGGAAGATTAGGAGAGGATTATCCCCCCGTTCCTGCGCCCCCCAGCATGGCCATGTTGACAGACCCTTACACTAGCTATGGCCCTGCAAGGCTTCTGTACCACCATAAAACACCGAACATGGGAAAAACTGGAGGTACAGAAGCGCGGACTTCTGGAAGTCCAGTACCCCTTCAGAGATCTCAGGTGACCCATTTCCCTTTTGGCCAAGTAAAGGTCAAAAAGTTGGAAGTATGACTAAAAAATATCAACACAATGGAGGACATGGAGAAGAATGACATTTGAAAGGAGACAGGACCCCCCCACCGGAAAATATCTTAGTAATTCATTCCCCACTGTACAGAAGATGGCACGCCCGTCTGTCCCTCTGCACACTAACCCCGCCCGACTCTCTGTCGGTCTGTCTGACTGCCCTGGGACAGGCACAACTGGAGCAGGGCAGGAAATACACATGGTTTTGCTTTCTCTCTATTTTTCTCAAATGTAGGGAGCTCCCTCAGAGCACTGTATGTTGTAATGATGAGACTGCCATCTTTGCTGCATTTCATGAATATTATTATGATAATGCTAACGTACCACAGGCCACACCCATTTCATTTTTTTGTGTGCTGATTCATGACAAAAGAGAACACCGTTTAAAGTGTATTGCTTTCGCGTCCTAATCTCCTGAGATAAAACTGCAGCTCCTGCACGCTGTGCATCTTGCACCATTTGACTTATTTTATCACCACGTTGAAAAGTGCCAAAATTTGGCTCGGCAGATCCTCATCAGAGCGTGCTAATTTGCTGGGTGTGCAGACACCCTCTCTGTAGTGCAGTCATATACTGAGAAAAAGCTCAGCTTCAGTGATACAGCCAGCAGACATACCGTGGAGTGAGGGAGCGGATCGCATTTAAAGCCAAAATGGACTTTGGACAGGAGTTTGGACACTGGTCTGTTCAGATGATATATTCGTCCTCCTAATCGCCATTTCTTCACGGTCACAGGTGTGATTGAATGGCCCAGGTGGATTCCGCTGTGATCTCACAGCCTTTGGTTCTCAAACACATCTGGTCAAATGGGCAACTGCACAGAGACAGCCACGCCAACCTTCCACTGGGTCACATGACAATCACCTGACAGCAGTGTGGCTTTGCAGACCAGCTACAGCTGAACAGGGTGAGAGCTCAGAGCAGCATGTCACCTCCAGCAAAACACAGGAGCGCATGTAGGGGCAGTGATCGATTAACTGCAACAGAAGGATATAGGTTCGAGTCTGACAGAGAGGCGCTCCGCGTGTGAACCCATCTTATGCTAAGTGAAGTCAGTCTCAGTCGCCCACCACAAGAGCCTCACTCAGCAGAATCAATAATAAAACAGACCTGACTACCGCTGAGGGAAAATGATGTACTCTGGAGAAACAGCGAACAAAATGTCCCTTTTCCATCATTTTATTTATGGTACTCCTTTTGTCCCTATCACAGATGAATGAGAGCAGACAGACACAGGCCTGGGTCAAATGTATATTTAAAAAAGGCAGGTTACATTTAAAAAAGGCAATTATGCGAGAAGCTCCCATTAAATACATTACTGACTGAAAATAGTTCAATTTAATTTCTTTCATATGTAAGAGGAATTTTGTTGTGAATATAAGTGAGAACGGACATATGTAAACATGAGTCTGTAATTCATAATTAAGCTCAGTCAGCTTTATTATGTGGGAACTCCATTTCCCATGCTGCCTCAGAGTCCCTCTATTCCCAAAGGAAAGTATTCATATTATGAAACATAGTGTGACACCCTGTTTGTACAATAAAGATTGATTATTGATTATGTAAATCCATCTTTAGGCTTTTCCTGTGGCATATCCTGTGGTATGGATGGGATTCACACCCCCCCGTTTGGAATGGCGTTTGGGGGCTCAGCCTGCTGCCGGGTGACCAGCATGCGGCATGCAGCATGTGGCATGCAGCATGCGGCATGCACTGGGCCCTTTGCTGCGTGTTAAGAGCGCCGTTGGCAAACGCCGTCCCATTCCGCTGGAAACCGGCCCGCGACTGTAGCCTGCGCTCGCTGAGCATGAGGCTTACGGCCGGCCGCCGCCATGGAAACCCATTTTCCTCCTAATCCTTGAAGATGACACGACTTGCATGGCCCTCTTTTAAGTAGCTTATATAACATGACCCAGTGGAGCCACGGCATTGTTGCAGCGGGACCCATAATGCATCTGTGCCTGCGTCCATCTGAGTCACCCCTGCTGGTGTCTAAACTAAACCTGCCTTCATCCTGGTAATCTCAGCCTCCACTAACATAAGCTCATAACACCACTGTATAATAAAAATGTCATTTAAATATGTTCCAGAAACGCTTTGTTAGCACCTGTAAGTATAGCCGCACATAAAGCGGAGCAAATACATTTCCTACTGACGTATGTACTGTTTTGGAAGCAACATTTCATTTTCAGACAGTTCTTCACTCTGGACAGCACTTGCCTGAGACTTTGGGTGTGCATGTTATTTGCTTTGTAAAACGAATGAAACTCATAAAACTTCAAAAGACTCATAAAACTGATGAAAATGAACGAAGCAAAGGACAGTAAAAATGCCTCTAACTGTAAGGCATGTATCTTACAGTGTGTGTGACGCTGTCTGTGTATAACACACTGAAATGCATTGTGGGTACTCTTGTTAAATTTATGGTTGATCATTATGCTCATTCACCAGTATCTGATGCAATGTTTTGTTTTTCTGTGCTTTGCTGGACTGCAGATATGTGTATGTGTTATTTCATTAATTCCTCACACACAATGCAGGATGGGTGACATGAAAATAATGAAATAATTATCACTCTCATCTCATATTAAAGAAGACATCATTACACCCAACAGATTGACTTTAATGTGACTTTGGTCTGGTAATACAATTATAAAGCATGCGGGGAGCTGCTACAGGAAATGATGGGATTAATATGAATTATGACAGGAATTATGACCAGGCATCCTGTCCGCTCACCCCAGCAAGATCAGCCTACATCTCAAAGGGTCACTTTGGCCTCTGTCATGAATGTTTAGATGTTTAAGTCGATTAATACAGTGATATTCTGATTGGAGACTGGCTGAATTTAAATTGTTAAGGTCTCATAAACGCGTCTCACGCTGATCACTCTGAAGCACAGCACTGAGAAACGCTGATCACTCTGAAGCACAGCACTGAGAAACGCTGATCACTCTGGAACACAGCACTGAGAAACGCTGATCACTCTAAACACAGCACTGAGAAACGCTGATCACTCTGGAAACACAGCACTGAGAAACGCTGATCACTCTGGAACACAGCACTGAGAAACGCTGATCACTCTGGAGCACAGCACTGAGAAACGCTGATCACTCTGGAGCACAGCACTGAGAAACGCTGATCACTCTGGAGCACACAGCACTGAGAAACGCTGATCACTCTGGAGCACAGCACTGAGAAACGCTGATCACTCTAAACACAGCACTGAGAAACGCTGATCACTCTGGAACACAGCACTGAGAAACGCTGATCACTCTGGAGCACACAGCACTGAGAAACGCTGATCACTCTAAACACAGCACTGAGAAACGCTGATCACTCTGGAGCACAGCACTGAGAAACGCTGATCACTCTGGAACACAGCACTGAGAAACGCTGATCACTCTGGAGCACACAGCACTGAGAAACGCTGATCACTCTAAACACAGCACTGAGAAACGCTGATCACTCTGGAGCACAGCACTGAGAAACGCTGATCACTCTGGAAACACAGCACTGAGAAACGCTGATCACTCTGGAGCACAGCACTGAGAAACGCTGATCACTCTGGAGCACAGCACTGAGAAACGCTGATCACTCTGGAGCACAGCACTGAGAAACGCTGATCACTCTGGAACACACAGCACTGAGAAACGCTGATCACTCTGGAGCACACAGCACTGAGAAACGCTGATCACTCTGGAGCACAGCACTGAGAAACGCTGATCACTCTGGAGCACACAGCACTGAGAAACGCTGATCACTCTGGAGCACAGCACTGAGCTGATCACTCTGAGACAGCACTGAGAAACGCTGATCACTCTGGAGCACAGCACTGAGAAACGCTGATCACTCTGGAGCACAGCACTGAGAAACGCTGATCACTCTGAACACAGCACTGAGAAACGCTGATCACTCTGGAGCACACAGCACTGAGAAACGCTGATCACTCTGGAGCACAGCACTGAGAAACGCTGATCACTCTGGAGCACACAGCACTGAGAGCAACAGCACTGAGAAACGCTGATCACTCTGGAAACACAGCACTGAGAAACGCACTCTGGAGCACAGCACTGAGAAACGCTCACTCTGAGCACACAGCACTGAGAAACGCTGATCACTCTAAACACAGCACTGAGAAACGCTGATTACTCTGAGAAGCACAGCACTGAGAAACGCTGATCACTCTCTGAAAACGCTGACACACAGCACTGAGAAACGCTGATCACTCTGGAACACACAGCACTGAGAAACGCTGATCACTCTGGAGCACAGCACTGAGAAACGCTGATCACTCTGGAGCACACAGCACTGAGAAATGCTGTTCACTGACAACAACGCTGAAGGCCTCTTGTTTGTTTGCCCTGCCCTAAATCAGCCAAACCATTGTGGTGCTGAAACAGGTAATCGTGTAATAGGTTTATTTGCAGTGCTACTTCAGGAATTAAGGGGTGACCAAAGCTATTTAACCCCCTCAAAATTATCTGTGTTAATCTCTGGGGAACCCCGTGGCCAAAAGTGTGCTGTGCTATAAAAGATGGTTAGTCATGTGACCAGTCAGGTCAAACCTACAGCACTTTTGCTTTTAACTTTGAGTAAAAAGCAAAAATGTAAACACACTCTGGCTACATATTAAACAGGATGTCCTCTCCCAGAGTCTAAAACATTGGCATGTACACCCTCTTCCAATGCAACTGAAACAAGCATTGTGCTTTCAGCCATGATGCTGTTTTTATTTTTCAGAATACTGACCAAGGAAGGCCTTGACAGTTTTAGCTCCCTGTGCAACAAAAGGATGCGATTTGTCAGTTTCACTTTGAAACTTGAAGCAGTGTTAACTGGGGGGATGAATGTGTAACACACTGGGGTGAGTGTTTGAAGGGAGATGAATGTGTAACACACTGGGGTGAGTGTTTGAAGGGGGATGAATGTGTAACACACTGGGGTGAGTGTTTGAAGGGGGATGAATGTGTAACACACTGGGGTGAGTGTTTGAAGGGGGATGAATGTGTAACAGACTGGGGTGAGTGTTTGAAGGGGGATGAATGTGTAACACACTGGGGTGAGTGTTTGAAGGGGGATGAATGTGTAACACACTGGGGTGAGTGTTTGAAGGCCCTGTTGACCATGTCCTGGCATGGATCCTTTACCGCTGTCGATACTCAGATCAGCGGTGAACGGGATCCAGAGCTGCCACCCCGAACGGCAGTGACGTGACGAGAGGTGACATGTTTCAGCTTGGCTGCCAGGGGCTTAACACAGCGGAGAGCGTGGAGCAGAGAGCGCTGCCAGATATCCCAGCAGTCCATTGCTCAAACGTGGTTTAAACTGAAACCTTGGGGGAGATCCAGCTCTACGCCTGCAGAGTGCCAGACTTCATGCCTCATCTGGAATCAGGTTTATCCAGGTGTGCCGTTCACCTGGTCTGGGGAGGTGCGGTCCGGCCTGTGCCTCATAGAGCTCGGCAGGGCCTGACGAGGCGGGGCGACAGGGATGCGCACATTGTTCCACGCCATGGACAGGGTGTGCCACTTTCTCCAACACAACGGCACATCACACAAACCATACAACTGTAGAACCTGCAGTGCCTGTCACTAATTCCCTTTACATTGAGGCATTCAGGTGAAGTGATTCAGGTGAAGTGCCACACCTGGGAATGGAACAAGTCACAAGCACAGCTTGCTAACCATCGTAATGCTACAGGCCCACAGAGCCCAGCGCAGGGATCAGTCAGGCCCATAGACCCAGCACAGGGATCAGTCAGGCTCCTGAGAGCCCAGTGCAGGGATCAGTCAGGCTCCTGAGAGCCCAGCGCAGGGATCAGTCAGGCCCACAGAGCCCAGCGCAGGGATCAGTCAGGCTCCTGAGAGCCCAGTGCAGGGATCAGTCAGGCCCACAGAGCCCAGCGCAGGGATCAGTCAGGCCCATAGACCCAGCGCAGGGATCAGTCAGGCTCCTGAGAGCCCAGCGCAGGGATCAGTCAGGCTCCTGAGAGCCCAGCGCAGGGATCAGTCAGGCCCACAGAGCCCAGCGCAGGGATCAGTCAGGCTCCTGAGAGCCCAGTGCAGGGATCAGTCAGGCCCACAGAGCCCAGCGCAGAGATCAGTCAGGCTCCTGAGAGCCCAGCGCAGGGATCAGTCAGGCCCACAGAGCCCAGTGCAGGGATCAGTCAGGCTCCTGAGAGCCCAGTGCAGGGATCAGTCAGGCTCCTGAGAGCCCAGTGCAGGGATCAGTCAGGCCCACAGAGCCCAGCGCAGAGATCAGTCAGGCTCCTGAGAGCCCAGCGCAGGGATCAGTCAGGCCCACAGAGCCCAGCGCAGGGATCAGTCAGGCTCCTGAGAGCCCAGCGCAGGGATCAGTCAGGCTCCTGAGAGCCCAGCGCAGGGATCAGTCAGGCCCACAGAGCCCAGCGCAGAGATCAGTCAGGCTCCTGAGAGCCCAGTGCAGGGATCAGTCAGGCTCACAGAGCCCAGCGCAGGGATCAGTCAGGCCCACAGAGCCCAGCGCAGGGATCAGTCAGGCTCCTGAGAGCCCAGTGCAGGGATCAGTCAGGCCCACAGAGCCCAGTGCAGAGATCAGTCAGGCTCACAGAGCCCAGTGCAGGGATCAGTCAGGCTCCTGAGAGCCCAGCGCAGGGATCAGTCAGGCCCACAGAGCACTTATGCTCACAAGCCCAAAAACAAATAGTACACAGAAACTAATATGATTAGATTAAACTGATTAAAAATAATTTTAAAAAAGTAAAAATGAACTTACAACAATCTAACGTGTTAAATATGGAATAAGCAGAAGATCTGAACGCTGTGAGTTTATCAAGGGAAGCTGGGAAATGAACTTTGTGGGCACCTGATTGGCAGACAGCCTGTTGGTTTGTGGATTCTGTGGTCTTCAGGCCCATCGCAACTGTGTGGGAATCACAGCTGCAGAGTTAGCTGGGTCTGACAGTGTGAGAGGGAGAGCCTAGGGTTACCAGGGTTACAGCGCGTGTGCATGAGAGGGGAAGTAACAGGCCGAGGACGGAGGGAAATAGCCTGGAAAATGTGAGTGTGCATGATCCGGACAGCAGGTGGTGAGACCGGCACGAGACCCAGAGGCCGGGGGGGCAGATATGGAAAGAGCAAAAAAAGCATCACTTTGTCAAAGATTCAGAGAGGAAAAACAGGCATACAGAACAGACAGAATATCAGTAATTTACATAATGGGAGAAAAAGGAGGCGACATAATCGTCCCTGAGTGAAGATTAGAGAGCTTTTCACAGCTGTGGCTGAACGCACCACAGTGTAATCGATTAAAAAATGTGAGGATTTAGCAGGGGTGTGCAGCGTAGTGACCGAGGAGATGGGCTCATCACACAAACGGTCAGCCTCAGCTCTACAGCACACACTGGAGGAGGCTACAGTCACCGCGCAGGGGAGAGGGGTGGGCTGGGGTTTGAAGGCCTGGGCTCTCCAGCACACACTGGAGGAGGCTACAGTAACCGCGCAGGGAGAGGGGTGGGCTGGGGTTTGAGGGCCTGGGCTCTCCAGCACACACTGGAGGAGGCTACAGTCACCGCGCAGGGGAGAGGGGTGGGCTGGGGTTTGAGGGCCTGGGCTCTCCAGCACACACTGGAGGAGGCTACAGTAACCGTGCAGGGGAGAGGGGTGGGCTGGGGTTTGAGGGCAGGCACCGCCAAGACTAAAGTGGAGGAGTCAGCAGCAGCACCTCCATGTTGGGGAAGAGGGTGTAGTGAGGATATGAAACTACAAGTGGACATTAAACTAGTTTTCATCATTCATATTTTTTGACAGCAACAAACTGCATTTCAAGAACATTTGGTATTGTTCTATTCAGTTCCCCTGAAAGGCGAGCTTTCGCTGCTCCAAACAGACACATAAACACCGCTCTGCACTCAGTGACACTGGCACTTCATGTTTATTGACACAAAGTCATAACTGAAATGCTTTGGCTGCTTCACAGCATGTGAAATATCTCAGTGATGCTACGCGCATTTGCATGTAAAGCACCCGTTACAGCACGACTTGCTCTTCAACACCAGCAGACGAAACGGCCGAGAGAGCATTTTCAACAGCTCCCACGGCGCACACGCATGCACGCACGCACTCATACACGCACACACACACACACTCTCACGCTCACGCTCACGCTCACTCTCTCTCGCTCTCGCTCTCGCTCTCGCTCTCGCTCACGCGCACGCGCACGCGCACGCGCACGCGCACGCTCACACTCACACGCACACGCACACACGCACACGCACACGCACACGCACACTCACACGCACACGCACACGCACACGCACACTCACACGCACACGCACACGCACACGCACACGCACACGCACACTCACACTCACACTCACACTCTCACTCTCACACTCACACTCACTCTCACTCTCACTCTCACTCTCACTCTCACTCTCACTCTCACTCTCACTCACTCACCTCTCACTCTCACTCCTCTCACTCTCACTCACTCACACTCACTCTCCTCACTCTCACTCTCACTCACACTCTCACTCACACTCACACTCACACTCTCCTCACTCTCACTCACTCACTCTCACTCTCACTCACTCTCACCACTCTCACTCTCACTCACACTCACTCACACTCACACTCACACTCACACTCACACTCACACTCACACTCACACAGACATCAAGCACAAACTCCTACATAAATTACGTGGAGGCACAAAGAGGTTAAACACTCACCTCGGAGAACATAACATTCATCATAGGCCTGGGGCCGTGCTCAGAGCCTGCTTTTTGTACCAGAGAGCAAAACAATCAACGGGGCTTGTGAGTCAAAACAACTAACTAAATAAAAAATGAGGGAAAGCAAAAGGCTGAAAAAGGTTTACCTCTCACTCCTTTCATGTTTTTTTCTGTCCATCTCTACATTGTGTGGCAGCCCCCCCCCAGGTTATGGGCATGGCACGTAAAGGACAATAACTGCCAAGCCTACGCTGCTCACCTGGCCGCTGCACACCTGGCCGCTGCACACCTGGCAGGATTACGCGGTAGACGGAGTCGCGGTGACATTGTGCGCAGAGCTCAGGCGGCCCATTCACCCCGTGTTTACCCAGCGGCTGAGCAAACAGATCCAGGAGGAGAGCAAACAGTCCGCGGCGGCTGTTGCTTGGCTCTCAGTCTGTAAACCCATCAATCCAACCCTGCCATTCATCCACTTTACACAGACACACTGCCCATGCCCCCCCCCTTCAGAAACACAATCTTTCTCTGGTACTACATGCTGTTATACCTCCGGAAGTGGAGAAAGAGAGAAAGCAAGAGCAAGAGAGTGAGAAAACTATCAGCCCTTCCTCATTCTCATGTGACTTAAAGATGGAAAGAAATACAATTGTTTCATAAGCTAAGGTTACAAAAACACTTATCTGTCAACATAAAAAACAACAAAATCTTCTGTTTGTAATCGACCATCAAAGTGCCTTTATAAAACTCAATGACAACTTCTGAGAAGAGTGGTTCACAAGTCATTGTTTACAGTTGCACTGTTCCAAATAATGAACAGCACACCCCATAAATATCCATGGACAAGTAAACCTGCTAGCACATTAGCCTGATGTTTTGCAGCTGTCCACAGCAGTATGATCAGTACTTTTGGAGCAGGCGTTACCAACTTTGTTTCTGTGTGTCCTGCTGCAACACAACCTGCCTACATGCCAAAAACACTACCAACTCTGGAAAAAAAAACCATAGCGTGACCAGCTTCATCACATAGCCATGACCTTTGAAATCCATCACCCAATGAGGGCAGCCAGCACTGAAATCCATCACCCAATGAGGGCAGCTGGCACTGATGCCTTCCAGGACCCTCTCCAGCAGTACTAGATTTGATTGGTTGAAGGTACTCACCTATGTAGAGGGAGGAGTCTTTCCTGCGCACGTGATCGTCTATGTAGGACACACCCAGCGGCTGCACAGGTGTGGCACCGATGCCCAGCAGCACCTGGGCGCCGATCAGCAGCAGGTACATCATGTTAGTGTTGGCCCGGTTACCGCACAGGAAGCCTGGGTCCCTGCCGTCCGCCCGTGACCCGTTGGCGCAAACGTCCCGGCCCTCTTCGGCCCGCCAGCTCTCACCCGAGTCGTATTCGTACTGGTGTGCCAGGAACTCCGGCAGTGCTGACAGCAGAGCGCCCAGCGCCATGACGATCCCCCCGCAGCCGATCAGACGCGGCCGGTGGGCCTTGGCGCCGAAGTAGCTGACGAATAGGATGAGGGCCAGGTTTCCAATCTCGAAGCTGCTGGCGATCACGCCCACGTCTGCGCTCTGCAGGTTAAACCGCCGCTCCAGAGTGGTCAGGACACTCACCTGAAACGCGAGCAGTGAGAAACGCCGGTTACAGCACACAGCAAACAGACTCCTCCCATATGTGCCTTCAGCACAAAGCCCCGCCCCTTACTGATCAATGCTCTATGGAAATCTGCATACACAAATGCAATAATACAGAATCACAGAACAGGACAGACAGACGGCAAACAGGAGGAGGGGGTGCACTTCAGCCATTGTAATGTTTACTTCCTGGACACTGATTATGTCGTGGAATGGTGTTCTCAGTGAGAGGCCTGATAACAGAGGTGTGTGTTTATTGGTTAAAAGGTGGGTGTGGTTCTCCTCAGGTATTCAGAGTTCCACTACCTGCACACTCTTTCCCACCTGACTTACTTGCTATCATCACCATTATGTTACCAAGTACTTCTGGTTTGTGACAGATATTTGGTTGTACCATGGTATTGTATGCCTCTAAAGACAGACACAACACGACTCAAACCACTGTTATTTCCCAAAATAAGGTTAGAGAGCTGGGCCTCTCTCTCAGAGGTTGCAGGTTCAATTCCCAGGTAGGGCACTACTAACGAGCAAAGCACTTTAGTAGGAGCATGTTTTTCATTACTCAGCTGTGTGAAATGTACGATATCACCCGATATCCCAGACATCCCGCACCTCCAAGAGACAGAAATACGGAGGAGGCAGCACTCCCAAATTCCATCTCACAGGAAAAAAGATATTTTGCCGTTTCAAGAACAAAAACAAATAAAACAGCTATGAGGCTAATGCTCATGAATATCTGCGCAGTTAGCATTCCTCAGCCTTGCACTGTTTCAAGGTCACTCCCAGTACCCAGCATGCCCAGAACTGTGTCTAACTCCCAAACACAGGGACACTGTGCTGGGACTGTGTCTAACTCCCAAACACACGGACACTGCGCTGGGACTGTGTCTAACTCCCAAACACACGGACACTGTGCTGGGACTGACTAACTCCCGAACACAGGGACACTGCGCTGGGACCGACTAACTCCCAAAC
Source organism: Albula goreensis (assembly GCA_022829145.1). Classification (NCBI taxonomy): domain Eukaryota; kingdom Metazoa; phylum Chordata; class Actinopteri; order Albuliformes; family Albulidae; genus Albula; species Albula goreensis. The sequence goes on along the minus strand of CM040755.1, from coordinate 1,204,793 downwards.
ACACAGACACTGTGCTGGGACTGTGTCTAACTCCCAAACACAGGGACACTGTGCTGGGACTGTGTCTAACTCCCAAACACAGGGACACTGCGCTGGGACTGTGTCTAACTCCCAAACACAGGGACACTGCGCTGGGACTGTGTCTAACTCCCAAACACACAGACACTGTGCTGGGACTGTGTCTAACTCCCAAACACACGGACACTGTGCTGGGACTGACTAACTCCCAAACACACGGACACTGTGCTGGGACTGACTAACTCCCAAACACAGTGACACTGTGCTGGGACTGACTAACTCCCAAACACACGGAAACTGCGCTGGGACTGACTAACTCCCAAACACACAGACACTGTGCTGGGACTGACTAACTCCCAAACACAGGGACACTGTGCTGGGACTGACTAACTCCCAAACACACGGACACTGCGCTGGGACTGACTAACTCCCAAACACACAGACACTGCGCTGGGACTGACTAACTCCCAAACACACGGACACTGTGCTGGGACTGACTAACTCCCAAACACACGGACACTGTGCTGGGACTGACTAACTCCCAAACACACGGACACTGCGCTGGGACTGTGTCTAACTCCCAAACACACGGACACTGCGCTGGGACTGACTAACTCCCAAACACAGGGACACTGCGCTGGGACCAACTAACTCCCAAACACACGGACACTGCGCTGGGACTGACTAACTCCCAAACACAGTGACACTGTGCTGGGACTGCTGGGGGTTTCCCAGGATTTCAGGACACAGTACTATCACAACACACAGGCCATGATAAGATAATGCTGCAATTCTATTAGTGTCGCGATATGAAATAGCAATGTATTGATGGATTAACATATACATAGAGTTTAACAATTGCATTCAACAATTTAACAGATGTTAATTTAATTTTAAACAGAAATGGACAGTGCTTTCATTACAGCTTAAGAACAGAGGTGCATTGATAAAACACAATTTACATAAATAAAATGGTGTAATTCCCTGCATATATAAAATACTTTCTGCAAAAATGCTCTGTTAAGAGTAACAATGGAATTTCAATGGAATGGACATTCAGAAATTGTGTTTTTATGTACACCATTATGGTGTATATCATATCACTGAAGAAAATGAGAAATTGCATTTCTTCTGCAAAGCTGCTAGTCAGAAGTTGTGCATCTGGTCATTGTTATGATATGTAAACCCTATAGGAAAATGTGATGCATCTGAAAAGGATAAGAAATAAGGATCCAGCCGAGCGCAGTTACTAAGCCATTAAAATAACTCAGTCTGCCCAAGGGGTGTGGAGGGGAATTTGGCTGCGGTTGTTTTCCGACGGGAAAAACCTGAATCATTTAGGATGGGGTGGAGGTGAAGGAGCGAAAGAATGCAGGCACACTCCGGGCAGCAAGCAGGGCGGGGATTAACTACGGCCTGTTTTCAATCAGGCACAGAGACCGGAGCCTGCAGGATGCCACACTGCGATCCACAGGTGTGAACATTCACCTGTCTATAGGATTATGGGTAGAGACAGGGCTGGGTTATGGCTGTGTTTATGTTTATTCATCCATTAGGCAAACAGGGAGTCCCAGTGAATCCACAACACCTTTTTCAGAGAGAGACCTGGCCAAAATGTCAGTTTGAGCACAAAAACATACACCATACAAACACACACAGAGAGGACAAACACAAACAGCACGCCAAACACATACACCACACAAACACACACAGAGAGGACAAACACAAACAGCACACCAAACACATACACACACAAACACACACACAGAGGACAAACACAAACAGCACGCCAAACACATACACCATACAAACACACACAGAGAGGACAAACACAAACAGCACGCCAAACACATACACCATACAAACACACACACAGAGGACAAACACAAACAGCAAGCCAAACACATACACCATACAAACACACACAGAGAGGACAAACACAAACAGCACGCCAAACACATACACACACAAACACACACAGAGGACAAACACAAACAGCAAGCCAAACACATACACACACAAACACACACAGAGAGGACAAACACAAACAGCATGCCAAACACATACACACACAAACACACACAGAGAGGACAAACAGCAAGCCAAACACATACACACACAAACACACACAGAGGACAAACACAAACAGCACGCCAAACACATACACCATACAACACACACACACAGAGGACAAACAGCAAGCCAAACACATACACACACAAACACACAGATAGAGGACAAGTACAGAACACACACTGAACCACAAAACATTTAATGATTGTGCACACCATGAAGCAAATTCTTAATCATCTTAAAATCATGGTTTTACTCCCTTAGAATATTTAAAGATGGAACTTAAGGATATGCTACGATGAAGTGTGTAATCAATTTGTTATAGTCGTACTGCCGGTCTCTTAGAAAAACTTCTGATATACAGATAGTCACAGGTTCTGTTTTATGAAAAATGTTACCTCATAAGCAGAAGCGGAAGGTGATAGAATGTGCAGCAATAGCACTATTAACACATTTGCTCCGTAACTTTACAAACAGGATAGCTGTGTCACAGCTGGGATATTTGCAAGAGTGAAAAAAGCTACAACATTTCACTGTTATGGACAAAATGGAAGCATACTGCTACAGATATACCTTTAGTTCCCAGGCTGGAGCAAGGTATGTCACCCTACCTGCTCTGGCACATATTCAGCTGTGTAAATGCACAGTGTGGTAAGCTGTTAGCTGTGTAAATGCACAGTGTGGTAAGCTGTTAGCTGTGTAAGATGCTCTGGATGGGAATACAAAACACACACATTTTCCACTGATACATCAGAGTTTGGGTAAAGATCGTTGCTGAGCGTTTTCACACAACAGGAAGTGACATTCAGCTGGAAAACGGCAGGATGAGTCACATGGGCTGTGACTCCACCCTCTGGGACAGCAGTAAGGCCAAAGCTGTAATTATGTGATGATCATGAATAAGGCAGGGTTATGTTTATGTTTCGGGACAGGGCTGTGATTACAGAAATGGGTCAGATTTCAAAGGGAAATGAGGAGAACCCTTTATAAAAGCACAGCTAGCAGGCAGAGAACAAGCCTGCTGCCACACTCTCCCAGAATGGGTACACTTTTTCAGAGAGCATAACACAGCCCACAGAGTGCTGCACAGGCCAGCTAACACAGCCCACAGAGTGCTGCACAGGCCAGCTAACACAGCCCACAGAGCACTGCACAGGCCAGCTAACACAGCCTACAAGTGCCGCACAGGCCAGCTAACACAGCCCACAGAGTGCTGCACAGGCCAGCTAACACAGCCCACAGAGCACTGCACAGGCCAGCTAACACAGCCCACAGAGTGCTGCACAGGCCAGCTAACACAGCCCACAGAGTGCTGCACAGGCCAGCTAAGCCCACAGAGTGCTGCACAGGCCAGCTAACACAGCCCACAGAGCACTGCACAGGCCAGCTAACACAGCCCACAGAGTGCTGCACAGGCCAGCTAACACAGCCCACAGAGTGCTGCACAGGCCAGGTAACACAGCCCACAGAGCACTGCACAGGCCAGCTAACACAGCCCACAGAGCGCTGCACAGGCCACCTAACACAGCCCACAAGGACTGCACAGGCCAGCTAACACAGCCTACAGAGCGCTGCACAGGCCAGCTAACACAGCCCACAGAGCGCTGCACAGACCAACTAACACAGCCTACAGAGCGCTGCACAGGCCAGCTAACACAGCTTACAGAGCGTTGCACAGGCCAGCTAACACAGCCCACAAGGACTGCACAGGCCAGCTAACACAGCCTACAGAGTGCTGCACAGGCCAGCTAACACAGCCCACAGAGCGCTGCACAGACCAACTAACACAGCCCACAAGGACTGAACAGGCCAGCTAACACAGCCCACAGAGCGCTGCACAGACCAACTAACACAGCCCACAGAGCACTGCACAGGCCAACTAACACAGCCCACAGAGCGCTGCACAGACCAACTAACACAGCCCACAGAGGACTGCACAGGCCTGCTAACTATGATCGCGCACTGCAAAGAGGTAAAAAAGAACCATGTTTCTGTATTAACCGAACAGAGAAGCCACAGTATAACTGCATAATGTTATTAGTAATAGTACACAGAAAGTATATGACCAGAGCTACACAGTGAAAACTAGCACAGGAGTCACGTACGTGGCAGCGGAGGGAGCTTCCTGGTGGGTGGAGCCTATCGCACAGTTCATTTTGGGAGGGAAAAAAGGAGGAGAGGACTTCCAGTGTGACAAACCGACAGAGAGGATTACGATGTGACCGTGGGCACGCAGCTTGGCCAGACGGCTTCGGCCACGGCGGCACACAGCGCACTGAATCACGATGCCTCAGACAGGGCTGAAACAGCGCTGTTTAAAGAGCAGGTTTTACAGCATATTCCAGTGAACAAATTATGTCCTCCACAGATATCCCTCGTACCTTTGAACGTATGGACAGCCTGGTGGTTACTGAAAAATCCCAGCTGTCGGGCATTCGTATTCAAAAAACTTTTCATCCCGTCTTTATGAAAGGAACAGCTTCTGTTCCTCAAACTACGGTTTTTCATTTCTTTTAAATAATCCAGAATAAGCAAGGCGGATTCTGGTCAAGGCCGATTGCAGTGTCTGGCACACAGACTGGAGCTCTCACTCTTGTCCATCATTGCAGGAAGTATTATTTAATAACTAATTCTTCTAACTAAACTTCTTTTGGATCATGCATATGGCAGTGCATTCATATCAGTGTGTGATTGCATGGGACAGCACAAACAGGAAGTTTAATTCCTCACAGTTACTCCCAAGAGTTTTTTTTTCCCTGAAGGTTTCTTTGTGATGAACAAATTAGAAATTTCCCACATAAAATAATAAAGGCCGCAAATATCACATACAGTTTCGGTGACGGTAGAAACACACATAAAAACAGATTCCTTTTCAGTTGACTGCATAGTCGCATGTTACAGACAGTTACTGCACGTTGCAGAATAATATAGTGTAAATCAGAGCTGTGAAGCTGAAGTGTCCAGGACTCTCTCCCATTCCAGACACGCTCCATTGAATCAGAGTTCAGAAGAAGAATGCCAGCCACTAAGGTCAGGACTCACATTTCTGCATCTGTAACAGCCT
>CM040755.1:1167138-1194638 GCA_022829145.1 Albula goreensis | reverse complement strand
GGAGTTTTTCCATGCCACAAAGTCGTACTTTTCTTTGTAAAAAGGGTTACACAAATTAAATTGAAATTTTAAAAATAAGCAGAGGCTCTCTGGCCATTTTGTGGTTACCATGCTGGGGTCACGGGGCTTGCAGGTGCACGGTTTCAGGTAAACGCAAAGAGTGCAGAGTGTAACCAGACAGAGACGAGGTACTCCATGTGATTATCGAGAATTTGCAAACCAAACTTAAACCCACAGCATGCAGGTTTATCGCAGCGACAAGTCGGTCACCCACCCACCTGCGCAGTCATTGGGTCACCTGCATCTCACCTCGTTCATCCAACTTGCACATGCACTTAATTTGGTAAAATAAGTGGGGCAGCCTATAGCCTAGTGGCTAAGGTACATGACTGGGACCCCTGAGGTTGGCGGTTCAAGTCCCAGTTCAAGAACACCATTGCTGTTGGGCCCCTGAGCAAGGCCCTTAACCCCACATTGCTCCCAGGGAGATTGGCCCTTGGTTCGTCTAATCAAGTGTAAGTCGCTTTGGATAGAAAGCGTCAGCTAAATGACTGTAATGTAACATGCCACATAAAGCCAAGGCCCTACCACAGCAGCCCAGGCTCAAACTCAGCCTGTGCCCCCCACTGCATGTCCCCCCCCCACGCACTGACCCAGCATACGCACTGAGACAGGAGAACAGACGCGCTGACCCAGCACACGCACTGAGACAGGAGAACACACGCGCTGACCCAGCACACGTCCTGAGACAGGAGAACACACGCACTGACCCAGCACACGTCCTGAGACAGGAGAACACACGCGCTGACCCAGCACACGCACTGAGACAGGAGAACACACGCACTGACCCAGCACACGCACTGAGACAGGAGAACACACGCGCTGACCCAGCACACGCACTGAGACAGGAGAACACACGCGCTGACCCAGCACACGCACTGAGACAGGAGACCCAGCACACGCACTGAGACAGGAGAACACACGCACTGACCCAGACAGGAGACCAGCACGTCCTGAGACAGGAGAACACACGCACTGACCCAGCACACGTCCTGAGACAGGAGAACACACGCACTGACCCAGCATACGCACTGAGACAGGAGAACACATACGCTGACCCAGCACATGATCATACAAGTGGCAGAAACAGATCACTGACTGTCTGCCTCACCTTCATGAAAAAAAAAACCAAAATATAAAAAACACAAAGAGGCGTGCCACCCGCTCCACATCAGTGGAATGCGGGAGGGCCAGCTGCCCCCCCTGAGCGATGTGTCCTATACTTAGCAGAGTGACACATCACTGAGGAATGAGAGCGATGTTTGGGCTGGAGCAGTCTGCCAGCGCTCGTGGGCGGGGCCCCTACTGTAGTCTTACAGTAAAATCATCCGTCTCAAAGGCAGGAAACTCTGCAGTCTGGGGCAAAGACAAAAAAAAAAGAAAAAAGAAAATGCCCTGACAGCATCTGTGTGTGTGTGTGGAATAACTGTCTCTCACATACTGCAAAACTGTGCATGACACTTAATCTCTCAGCTTGATAAAAAAGTTATTCATTTCCTAGAGGTATAACTCCTCCCTACACTTCACATGAGCAACAACGTACATGAAATGTGAGCACATTTTATCTGGATATGAAAAAAGAATATATTGATATAATACTTGCATACATATTGATATGTAGATTATATGTAGCATTCATTTCAATCAGAGCTCTGAGGTGCATAAATATAAGAGTTTTGAGTGGGAATCGTAGGCCAAACAACCCAAGCGAATGCAAGTTCTTTCACTGCTTCCATCGCACTGTCACAGCTCCTACCAGTGGGAAAAATTAACTCAAATCTACTGCATTGCAAGGCTTTACAAAAAAAAATCTGGTTAAACTGAACAAAAGCAGTGAAATAAGGCAGGCGCATGTGGTGAAAGAAAGGCTTAGAGAAGCTTTGATCTCGCTTAGCTTGTTGTGAGTCTTCAGGAAAGTCTTTAAAGAAAAATAAATCTAACAAAGTGTGTGAGGGGTATATGTGCACTCTCTTTTACTCTCACTTCAGTTTGATTTACTTTGATTTGATCATTTAACTTTTTTTATTATTATTAAACTGACTTTGACCAAATTTATATTATATGTTTGCATATTTTTGTTCTGAGCTCATTGTTAGTTATTATTCACCATGATGCTTGGTCTCACAGCCTTTGCCATGTTCAGAAATTAAAGGGATAGTCATATTTTGGAGAGGAAAAAAATACATAGATTTATTGGCATTAAATAATTCCTGTGACTTGGGTTGCGGGGTGCCCTGTTTAGGCTGGGAATATGCACCCCTCCACCCCCCAACCCCCCCTTCCACACTCACGCCCTCACACACACACACACACACACACACACACACACACGCACGCACACACACACACACACACACACACACACACACACACACACACACACACACACACACACAATTACCACATCATTTTTGACACAGGAACTCTCCAGACCTTGCACATGATGAACAAATAAAATGAACAAAAAATGCACTGACAGGAGGAGAGGTAGTCATTAGGTCAACCTCTGGCTTCATCAATTGACTGATTAAAAGAGCCAATTAATCAATCAGTTGGCCAGTCAATAAATTGGATTAACACACTACTACTACTCTAATCTTTTAGCTGTATTCTTATATGATTCGCTGCACTGCATGCTGGGATGTAGGAGGAACTGAGCCAGGCTTAACTGCACCTCTACAATAAAACCCAAATGATCAAGCTTCTCCTTGATTACAGATAATCTACAGATCCTTGGAGGCCGTCCAAGTCCTGAAAAGAATTAGCACCAGGGTTTGTGTGGTCCAGCAGGTCTCCACACACATACAGGTGGAGGTTTAACACGCCCATGATGACTGAGGTTCTGATACGAAACAAGCAGCTGGAGCTGGAGGTTTAACACACAGACTATGGCTGAGGCTAACAGCCTGGAGGTTTAATGCCTGTGTGATGTAGTGGAGACGGCGAAGGTGCCAATAAAATAACGCAGCCAGCCTGAGCAGACATTTCAGTGCCCTTGTGTGTGTCTGCAGGGCAGGACTGGTCACGGCACCTGGGCAGGAGGACTCAGAGAGCAAACAGGTGCAATCCGGCTTCTCTGTCTGCAATGGCCGATTGAGCAGCAGCCCGAGAGCGGTTTTGGCTGGAGAGGACGGAGAATTCCGTCAGTGATTTCCTTAGGGACAAGCTGCTGTGCACTCAAAGATATTACCCAAGCAGACATCCATTACCTCCATAATGTGCCTTACACTCGCTTATTCATTTTGCCGTACAAGCAAGGCCCTGTATCCGTGACCCAACCTGGGAGGAATTGAAAATTAAGCCAATCACCATAAATTTGATGGCGTAATGATTCATGTAAAATACCTACTTTGCTAAATTAGGAAGTGGCTCAGAAAAAGGCCCTGCTGTGTCCCCTCGCCATGGGAACAGCCTCGATTGAGTATTTAATCATTCAGTCATGTTTTTTATCATTTATTTCCTGGAGGCCTTAAATACGACAATGGTAAAAAAAAAAAAAAAAAAAAAGTTAATACTTCCAGTTCATGCCTTGTCTGAGACTAACAGCCAGTGAGTTCTCACATATTTTCCGAAGACAGTCATCCCTGAACTTTCCCAGATGGTAGGAGCCTAACTGCACACCAAATGAGTCCCAAAACTCAGTCCTGCACAAACACAAAGAGCGGCAAGCACAAATGGAGCTCTGACAGGCTTGCCAAAAAAGTGTCCTCTCATTGGTTAAACTCACGCAGCTTTAGTAAAATGTTACTCTCATTTCACAGCAATTCCCAGAGTTAAATAACCCCAGCAAATTCACGGCTCCTATCTCCTTACTTAATAAGTAACTCCCTGTCTAGTTTACAACCTGTGACAGAATAAATAACTGATAGACCTGCTGTAAATTCCAAAATGTAAAACAAACACAATTTCTTTCAAGTGTATTAAGGCTATGGAAACATGAAAAAATGCTGTAAATATACACATAGAAAATGATATCCCCTATTGATGTATTTTACTAACGGCAGCTGCCGCATAAGACTCCCAAGTCACCTGTGTAACGCCTCCCGCCTAAATAGAATGCTGTAAGGCGAAATATTTTTTGGATGCTCCCATGACAGACTATGTTATGAGATTTAGTGTTCGTGTTGAGATGTCCACAGTTGCTGTACAGGCAAGGACAAAATCTGAGAATCTCACAGCCTGCCGCAGACAAGGTTAAACGGTTAATACCCCGACTGTGACGTGCCTTTTGCCATCCGCACAAAACTGACACCGCACGCGCTGCCCAGGATTTTACTTGGTGATAATGTTATACCGGGGAGTGAGAGGGAAACAAACATTGAAATTCGTTACATTATTTGTTTCTCGGTTATATGACGTTTCATGACACAGTGCCCCTTTACCCGAAACTACAGCTATAACAGCGACATCATCACTGCACGCTGAAAGCGCACTACATGCAACTTCACGTTTCGTAAGGCACATAAACGTGTTGCTGCAAGAGGAGACAACAGACCAAAGGCGTTAGCAAATGATATGTAAACATGCACACACAACATATGGGGGAAATTAAAAGCGACACTCACCAGGTAGGCTCCGACTGTTCCTTGTGCCAACATAAGCGCGCATTCCGACACCAGGAATATTTTAATATTTGAGAAACACGAAGACTTGTCTTGCCTGTCATCTCGTTGCGCATCTTCAGCGTTCCTGTCCGGACCCCTCTGCTTTTTCACCTGCATCCTTTTGTACCGTGTCAAGCTTTAGCTACTTTCTATCGCAGCGTAGAACGAGCAACCGAGAGAGACACACAAGCGCTGAGATTAACATTAAAATGACACAGGTCCGCCTCTGTATTTCCTATACGCAACGTGTCTACCTCCGTCTACCTCCCTTCTTTCCTTTTTGTTTCACCGCCGGCTATTTCCACCGAACATAAAGCGTGTCACAATGACTGTAATTTCACAGCCAGCCCCCAAAACACCGTCCTTGGACGAGTTCTACTCATTGCCGCCGCGACGATGAATCGGAAGACACGCTGGAACATACGAACTCCTGGATGGGGTTGTAGCAGATTCAACTGTGAGCTGGACGCCGGTTTTTCCAAATAAACGCATGTTTCCTGGAAGCGGTGATTCACCGAAAAGGCCCAAACGCAAACAACAGTACAGACTGGAGCAGAACCGACCGCGCTCCTGCCACCGCGTCAGTCCGTGTTCAGCGTTTGTATGACATGTTAAGACGATTCTGTCTGTCTCATGTACTCCCTCCCCTGTGCGACGCGGTCGGCGCTGTTTCCCAACGTAAAGCAGACCAAACAGTGGCGCTGTGTAGCTTGCACCAAACGCGAATATTCAACGGCGAAGACGAGAAATCCCCCCCCCCCCCTCTCCATGTTAAACAGTACAGCGAAAACAAAAATGGTCAGGTTAAGTTAACTCGTAATAACATTAATACAACAACAACAACAACAATAATAATAATAATAATAACAATAATTATCATGTATTGTGTGCTCTGATCTGTTCAGCACTGAATTTAGGCAACCTCCAAGCCTGTGAACCAGGTTTCTGAATGGAATTTGTTTTCCATTTCTTTATTTATATGTCACTCTATTGGCGCACCTCATTACCTCTCACATCTGCACTTCCTTATTGGGCTGAGCCACAATGGTGCCCCCAGGACCAGATTAGAAACTCTTATCACTGAACTCAGCCACCTTGGTTACAATGCCTTTGCACTGTGCTGAGCCACAATGGAGGCTGCTGGTACCCACATGCTCTTCCTGGCCACACTGATCAAAAGGCCCTCTTACTGTGATGAGCCACAATGGTGGCTCCAGATTAAAAGTCTTTCTTATTGCACTCAGCGACTCTATGCGGAAAGGCCGTAGTACTGTCCTGAACCAAAATGTCAACCGTTTATCCTGGTTGAAATCTCTTCTTACTGTACTGAGCCACAATGGCGGTTACCAGTCCTGGTTACCGCTCAAATTGTTTGTTTTGCAGGCTGCGGTGCAGTGACTGGCTTGGCCAGCTCCCTCCACTCGCCCACAGGTGGGGCCGGAGCCAGGCCGATGCACAGAGAGAGAGGCCTTTTACAGAGTCTAGCAGAGCGCCAGCTGTGGCTCACCCGTCACACCCCAGCATTCACTGGGCCAAAGCTGTGAAATCCGTTTGGCATCCTGGCACCGGCCGGCTCACTCTCCGGGAGCTCAGATGCTCTATCGCTGACCCTGGTGTCTGTTTTCCAAGACTCCCTGGACAGCAGCAACACGCAGGCCACTTAGCGCCCTTGGACAGACTGTCTGTGTACGAAGCGGTTATGGGCAGACTGTCTGTGTACGAAGCGGTTATGGGCAGGCTGTCTCTGTGTGTAGCGGTTATGGGCAGACTGTCTCTGTGTAGCGGTTATGGGCAGGCTGTCTCTGTGTGTAGCGGTTATGGGCAGGCTGTCTCTGTGTGTAGCTGTTATGGGCAGGCTGTCTCTGTGTGTAGCTGTAATGGGCAGGCTGTCTCTGTGTGTAGCTGTAATGGGCAGGCTGTCTCTGTGTGTAGCGGTTATGGGCAGGCTGTCTCTGTGTGTAGCGGTTATGGGCAGGCTGTCTCTCTGTAGCGGTTATGGGCAGGCTGTCTCTGTGCGTAGCGGTTATGGGCAGACTGTCTCTGTGTAGTGGTTATGGGCAGACTGTCTCTGTGTGTAGCGGTTATGGGCAGGCTGTCTCTGTGTGTAGCGGTTATGGGCAGACTGTCTCTGTGTGTAGCGGTTATGGGCAGGCTGTCTCTCTGTAGCGGTTATGGGCAGGCTGTCTCTGTGTGTAGCGGTTATGGGCAGGCTGTCTCTGTGTGTAGAGGATATGGGCAGGCTGTCTCTGTGCGTAGCGGTTATGGGCAGGCTGTCTCTCTGTAGCGGTTATGGGCAGGCTGTCTCTGTGTGTAGCGGTTATGGGCAGACTGTCTCTGTGTGTAGCGGTTATGGGCAGGCTGTCTCTGTGCGTAGCGGTTATGGGCAGGCTGTCTCTCTGTAGCGGTTATGGGCAGACTGTCTCTGTGTGTAGCGGTTATGGGCAGGCTGTCTCTCTGTAGCGGTTATGGGCAGGCTGTCTCTGTGTGTAGCGGTTATGGGCAGGCTGTCTCTCTGTAGCGGTTATGGGCAGGCTGTCTCTGTGCATAGCGGTTATGGGCAGACTGTCTCTGTGTGTAGCGGTTATGGGCAGGCTGTCTCTGTGTGTAGCTGTTATGGGCAGGCTGTCTCTGTGTGTAGCTGTAATGGGCAGGCTGTCTCTGTGCGTAGCGGTTATGGGCAGGCTGTCTCTGTGTGTAGCTGTAATGGGCAGGCTGTCTCTGTACGAAGCGGTTATGGGCAGGCTGTCTCTCTGTAGTGGTTATGGGCAGGCTGTCTCTGTGTGTAGCGGTTATGGGCAGGCTGTCTCTCTGTAGCGGTTATGGGCAGGCTGTCTCTGTACGAAGCGGTTATGGGCAGGCTGTCTCTGTGTGTAGCGGTAATGGGCAGGCTGTCTCTGTGTGTAGCGGTTATGGGCAGACTGTCTCTCTGTAACGGTTATGGGCAGGCTGTCTCTGTGTGTAGCGGTTATGGGCAGGCTGTCTCTCTGTAGCGGTTATGGGCAGGCTGTCTCTGTGTGTAGCGGTTATGGGCAGACTGTCTCTGTGTGTAGCGGTTATGGGCAGACTGTCTCTGTGTGTAGCGGTTATGGGCAGGCTGTCTCTGTGTGTAGCGGTTATGGGCAGACTGTCTCTGTGTGTAGCGGTTATGGGCAGGCTGTCTCTCTGTAGCGGTTATGGGCAGGCTGTCTCTCTGTAGCGGTTATGGGCAGGCTGTCTCTGTGTGTAGCGGTTATGGGCAGGCTGTCTCTCTGTAGCGGTTATGGGCAGGCTGTCTCTCTGTAGCGGTTATGGGCAGGCTGTCTCTCTGTAGCGGTTATGGGCTGTCATGCAGATGGATTATCGGTCTCATTTTGCCTGTGCTGTTAGAGGAACACAAAGCCAACATGAGCAGCTCACAAAATCTGCAGACCCCTAGCTGGGCAGGAGGGGGTGGTAAAGAGCGAGAAGACTGAGGATTTTAACCATATTACTCCTGTCCCTCCCTGGGGTTGCCAAATGATGCCTCTAATGATGCCGAATGTTATCTTAAATAAAATTTAAAAAATTTACATGTTGAAAGTGATTTGTAATAACTGCCTGGTGAGTAACTAACCACAGCACATGAAACAGTTACAACTGACTGACTGCGATTTCCCTGAAAAAATGAACTGAAACCCCCACCTTTGAACAGGACCCTCAATGGGTGGAGCTTTGATACCTTGACTGCTTTACCTGTGCAAACACACCCCACCTGCACCCTGAGTGGAGGCTCAGAGCACTGCCTGCTGTCTGCGCAGGGCGCAGCAAAACCCAAAGCCTGCTGTCTGCGCAGGGCACAGCAAAAAAGCCTGCTGTCTGCGCAAAGCAAAGCACTGCCTGCTGTCTGCGCAGGGCGCAGCAAAACCCAAAGCAAAGCCTGCTGTCTGCGCAGGGCGCAGCAAAACCCAAAGCAAAGCCTGCTGTCTGCGCAGGGCACAGCAAAACCCAAAGCCTGCTGTCTGCGCAGGGCACAGCAAAACCCAAAGCAAAGCCTGCTGTCTGCGCAGGGCGCAGCAAAGCAAAGCCTGCAAAGGCAAAGCCCAAAGCCTGCTGTCTGCGCAGGGCGCAGCAAAACAAAGCAAAGCCTACTGTCTGCGCAGGGCGCAAAACAAAGCCTGCTGTCTGCGCAGGGCGCAGCAAAAACCCAAAGCATGTGGACGGTTCTCAGGGGAGGCTGTGATCATGTCTGTGAGTGGCCCTCTGCAGTGTGGCTTTGGAGAGAAGGCCGACTGAAACAGACAGTAAACTGTGACCCAGCACGGAGCGTTTTCCCTGCAGGAGACAGATCTCAGCCGACAGGCCATACCCTCCCCCCGACCTGCTGAGCCCCGGACACAAATCACTCCCTCACTTCTCTCCATCAGACTGCCTCTCTCTCTCTCTCTATCTCTCTCTCTCTACATCATACAAACTCTCATACCATGGCTCCCTCTCCCTCTCGCTACATCACACTCTCTCATCCCCTGCTTTTCTCTCTGTCAGTGACTCAACAGGACGCGTCAAACAGCTGGAACTTCACGAATGACTCACTCAAGTGAGGAGACACACACGCACACACACATGCAGACGTGCGCGCACACACGCACACACCTGCCATGACTTTGTTCACTCAAATAATCTCACAAATAAATTCACTGAAAACAGATGTTTGATGAGGGTGACCATGTTTTGCAAGGCTCTCAGTAAGTACAGATTTAAATTAGATTGGGTTATTGAGTGGGAGGGGGTGTTGACAATCCTTTCTCTGAATTTCCCCTCTGACTAATGGAATACTACAATGTAACCATCAGACTGGTATGCATATACAAACAAAACTACAAATGCAAAAAACCCATCATTTTAAACATCTCTGAAAATGTGACATTTCACCTTTTTTCTCTAAAATAAGAAAGTAAGGATGCTTTTAAAGGGTGTCTGGGCACCCCATCTTTGATTTGCAAGAGAGGCAGTTTGGCAAGCCTGTGTGTCTGTAATATTCAAACTGCGGTTAAAGTCTTTCTACCAAATTTACTGAGAAAATGGTAACTTATTAATATGCAAACAGTGATAAGTTAGAATCCTCAGACACAATAAAGCACAGCGTGTGCAATGAGTAACTGGGGAGCCTGCACCGCCACAGCTCCCAGTATGCTCTGCAGACAGGCTACAGAGGAAGGGCATCACCCCCTTTCTGTTCCACCAGCTCCCAGCCTGCTCTGCAGACAGGCTACAGAGGAAGGGCATCACACGCTTTCTGTTCCACCAGCTCCCAGCCTGCTCTGCAGACAGGCTACAGAGGAAGGGCATCACATGCTTTCTGTTCCACCAGCTCCCAGCCTGCTCTGCAGACAGGCTACAGAGGAAGGGCATCACACGCTTTCTGTTCCACCAGCTCCCAGCCTGCTCTGCAGACAGGCTACAGAGGAAGGGCATCACTCGCTTTCTGTTCCACCAGCTCCCAGCCTGCTCTGCAGACAGGCTACAGAGGAAGGGCATAACACGCTTTCTGTTCCACCAGCTCCCAGCCTGCTCTGCAGACAGGCTACAGAGGAAGGGCATCACACGCTTTCTGTTCCACCAGCTCCCAGCCTGCTCTGCAGACAGGCTACAGAGGAAGGGCATCACACGCTTTCTGTTCCACCAGCTCCCAGCCTGCTCTGCAGACAGGCTACAGAGGAAGGGCATCACACGCTTTCTGTTCCACCAGCTCCCAGCCTGCTCTGCAGACAGGCTACAGAGGAAGGGCATCACACGCTTTCTGTTCCACCAGCTCCCAGCCTGCTCTGCAGACAGGCTACAGAGGAAGGGCATCACACGCTTTCTGTTCCACCAGCTCCCAGCCTGCTCTGCAGACAGGCTACAGAGGAAGGGCATCACACGCTTTCTGTTCCACCAGCTCCCAGCCTGCTCTGCAGACAGGCTACAGAGGAAGGGTATAACACTCTTTCTGTTCCACCAGCTCCCAGCCTGCTCTGCAGACAGGCTACAGAGGAAGGGCATCACACGCTTTCTGTTCCACCAGCTCCCAGCCTGCTCTGCAGACAGGCTACAGAGGAAGGGTATCACACTCTTTCTGTTCCACAAAGAAGGGATCCGGATCTACTGACTCCATCAGTGCTACTGACATGGGTGCGCTCTGCCACCAATCAATCAATAACGCGACCAACGGGCGATTATCAATCAGTCAGGCCCCGGAGAGGCCTCCCATCTGCCTGAGTGGAAAAACACATTCATTACCGCGGCTCTGTCTTTCTGGAGTACATGTCAATGTTATGGCTCTAAAAATAACTTTTCAATGCCATATTACCCTGTGTGTTTGGCATTCCCATCCCAGAGAAGAGCTGGGCCCCTGCTGCATGGCCGCTCACATGAGCGCAAGAGCAACAGCGAGAGCGAGAGCGAGAGCGAGAGCGAGAGCGAGAGCGACAGCAAGTTTAGGACCCGTTGCTGCACACCTGCACATTTCATGAGGTCAGGTCTATCACAGTCCAAAAAGGGCCACAAATTTCATTTATTAAAAATGTGTTTAAGTGCAAAGTAGGCCTACCCCACCCTGTTGAAGTTCTATAGTGCTGGCTATTTCACTTAATGTTTGCCCTGAGGGAAAAAAACCATCCAATTCAATTCTATTATAACTATATTAAATTGTATTATACCAGGACCTAAATGTTTAGCATTCATCATAAACCCAGTAATACTTTGAATAAAAACACTGAGAAAATTGAAGGGGTCAGCTGGGGACATTTGATCATTTCTGAAGGAATGACTCCAATCATGCGGCCTAACCAGCCGTGGGACGATCATTCTAAATTACACAGAATATATCACATACATGTTTACCAATATACTACTACTGCCGCTAAGCCTTCTCATCACCACTTCATCCATTTAAAAGAAACTGGAAATGAAACTAAATCATTGGTGCAGAAACTTGAACGACCACAACTAGACATCTGGCCTCAGTTTACAGCTTTTGGAAATAGCTTACATGGATAATGCATGCTTGAGTAGGCCGATATACATGTCCCATATACATAGTTTGTTTTAATCATGAAATCATAACATTGTATTTAAATTGAATTAAGTACGACTGCATACATTAGGTATAGATTTTTTTTTTTGTTGCTGCTGACTTTCATTAAATGTCTGACAAACAACCACTAATGTCTGCATTCATCAACAAACATATTTAAAATAATTGGATAATTTATATTATTAAATTATGTGTCCATACAAAAGTACAGAGGAATGTGGCCAGGCCTTGGAGACTATGCCAACAAATAAAGAAAACAAAAACGTATTTTGGGTTACAGAGAGAGAGAGTACAAATACAAACAGACCACTTCTAAGAGCAACACAATCTCACTGTTTACTGAATCTGAATTATTCTTCATCTGGTTCATTCACAAAGATAATATACTGAAGTACCCACCTTTTAAGACTATCAGCTTTAAGTGCACACATGCATGCCTGCATTTTCCCAGCAGATATCTGCAATAATTTCTATTTTTATAAGCTAGAACTCTCTTCTCGCATTATTTACCATAGCAACAGAACTGTGTTGGAAGACAGCTGCTCTTTGCTGCTAATCGGTCGCTGTGGATAACGGCCTCTGTCCATAATACAGACAACCATTCAGAACACCGCTGTCTCCAGACTGCAAATGAGTGGCCATACACCTTTGCTAACAAACTCATTCCCATGAGCTGACAAACTGTGAGACCCATTAAAAGCATGTTTCCCACTGATGGTATTCAAACACAGCCTTTTTCTGGACATTACAGTAATGGACCCAAAATATTTCCTTCCTCAAAATGTGAGCAAGATGTATGGATGATGTAAGCAGGAAAAAACTTAACATTATTCATTGTAATTATAAACGTTCAACATAATGTTATGATAATGCTAGAGTACTTGGATCACTCTTTTACCATGGAGATTCATTTCAGACAAGCACAAGTGACAGGGTGAGTGTCCGGCACTACTCTGAATGGCAGCATTCTGCTATTCTGATAAAATCTCCTTCCCTCCTGAACTCAATTTGTAGAGCTCACATAGTGTGTGTGTGTGTGTGTGTGTGTGTGTGTGTGTGTGTGTGCTGTTTTTGCATCTGTGTGTATATATGTGTGTGTGATTGTGTGTGTGTGTGTGTGTGTGTGTGTGTGTGTGTGTGTGTGTGTGTGTCATTGTGTGTGTGTGTCATTGTGTGTGTGTGTGTGTGTGTGTGTGTGAAAATTCACTCCCCCCCACCTGCTACAGAGCTGTGACTCAGCCCAGCAGTGTGGGGGAGGAGGGCCCAGAGAACTGGGAAACCATACATGGAAAAGGTATCCGAGGACTCCGGAAACACACTGGAATCACTGGGAAATTCCTCTGGAAATACTCAGGAATAAATCTAGAATTGCCCGGAGATGGTCAGGAGAAGCAGGTCACTCTGAACTCAGCCGAAGTGTCCAGCCTTCTGCAAACAACCCTCTTCTGCACGTCAGAAGGACACGAACACCATACGCCCTGTGTCTCCTATGTTTCATATTTTGTCAGAGGACAACAAAGGGTTTTGTACTTTGTACAAAGGGTTTGTGTACTTGCAGAAGTGGTCGGTAAGAGCCATGTGACTGACAAACTTATCCAGCTTAACCCCTATCTGTCCCTGACTGAGGACTCGAGCATCCAGTTGTTGGACTCACAGCTTCCCAAACATAAGCCACCTGGAGGCCCTGGTCACCTACTCTGTGCAGTAAGCAGCTGCACCGCTCTGAAAAGCACCTGCCATGCTCAGCTGTTACGTACCTGAGAGCCTGACGGAGTCTCTCACTCCAGTGTGGTGCAACAGGGAGATGTGCTTTGCTAACGAACCGAATGTCAGTCACTTCCTCCAATGCACCACCAGTCTTGGGGATGGGTGAGTGGGAGGGTGAGACACCTGAGCCAATCAAATCCCCATCATAAATCCACTGTCACCAATCAGATTGTAGAAAGCCTGGGTCAGAGAGGGAAACAGTGCTCCCCAGGGGCTTGGGGCTGAGAGTCTGCATGTGAGACTGTCTGGCATGTACCGCTCTGTTTTTCCCTGTGCAGAATAATACCATACTATTATCCCATTACCCTGAGTCTAACAGTGCAGCTCAGTGACCCCAACACCATTCTGGGACTAATTATGGGATGTTGCATTGTTTGTTAACAACTGGCTCATCTATGTCCAGTCTAGGACTGGGATGTTATACTGGACTCTGAGACCACTGGACAGGGAGGGCTGGACTAACGGGCTGTACATCATGCATCGATTGAGAAGGATGACATCACTGCCCCCATGTTAGCTCAACTGCAGGGTATTTCTCCCCCGGACACCATTTTTCTTTTTTCTAAAAATAGACAGAGGAGGGAAGAGGGGGAGTCGGGGTTTCTGAAAACGTAACTTTGCTGTAATGATCTGCAGCATGCAGGGCCAGATTAGGATCCCAACACGTCTTTCACCAGTGCTGACATCTTATTGATGGGTTATTGGGAGGGAGGGAGGGAGGGAGGGAGAGAGAGAGAGAGAGAGAGAGAGAGAGGTTTATTTTTGGAACAATCGTCAAACAACTCGAAATCAACAGTCATATGGCAGCACCACTGTCATTTCACACACTTTAATGCATACAGAAGAGGTGATCTAAGTTATTTCTGGGCTTCTAGTAACAGAAGTCATTTTCACAGATCTTCCACAATGAAATATTTTTGTGACAGAGCTAAACCACCAGCACAGACAGGCTGCAGCTCTCAGACTCACACTGTTCAAGTGACAGCCAGTGTGACGGCAGCTGAATGCTAATGGCGGGGAGATAATGAACCAAAGCGCTAACTCATCTGCTAACTATACAAGCACCAATGCATCTGCTAACTTATCTGCTAACTATTCAAGCGCTAACTAATCTGCTAACTTATCTGCTAACTATACAAGCGCTAACTAATCTGCTATCTTATCAACACATTTGCTAACTATTCAAGTGCTAACTCATCTGCTCGTGATCACACTGTGGTAGTTTAGATGACTCTTGATCAATTAATACCTCCCAATGCTGACGACACACCAGCCCTATGAATGCAAATGATAAAATCTGCGTGAATAACATCAAGGTCTGTGCGACCAAATGTCAAAATGTGAGTCAAGATAACAGTATGAATCGGTCTGTGGAAAGCGCACCCTGCGAGTGGCGCAGGCAGGAAAGCGCATTCTCGTGGTGCAGCTGTGAGTGCGTCGTGCTCCGTTACAGGCTGGGGGCCTGCAGTAGCGAGGCCAACTGGCTCAGCCTCCCCGTGGAGAGGCAGGGATATGCGGAATGCTTTTGGCCTTTGGCATTCCGTAGGAGTTAGATCAGATGGACATTATTAAGCGTCTTTGGTTGCTGATCGTTGCTGACACGTCCAAACTCAGCACACCACCACAATCCTGCGGGCAGAGACCTTTCACAGGAATCACGATCCGTATTAAAACCTGTGTTTCAGGGCCTGAAATCCTGTTTTACCAAAACACTTCCAATAATAGCCCAGTATTTTTTTCCTTCAACACAACAGGTGCTAATTAGAGACAGACGGTCATTGCAGACAGACTTTTACTGCACAACTGCACATCAAAACCAGAGAGCTGAGTGCCACATACACTGAAGACAAAATATTGTTTTTTTTTTTGTGAGGGAGGAGTTTTTGGTAACATATCGCATTTTATGAGAGAGGCTATTATTTAACACAAGGAATTTTAATACCGAAATATGAAGAGGGTATGGGCCGAGACTCAAACATTTAACATTGACTGACAAATAATATGAAACCGATGTGTATCCCAGAGCTGCAGTATGCCCTCCACAGCTTCAGTGAGGACCATTTTGGAGGATGCTTTGGTCTGACATGCCTCTGTTAAACTGGTAAAATGATGGTCTCAGCTGATCTCTGGAGGTGGAGAGGGGAAGAGGGAGGGAGCACACAACAGCAGCCCTGACCTGGAGCAGGTCCAAGCAGCTAAATACAGCCTTATCTCACTCAAGTAGCCCCTACTTACAGCAGTCACAGTGACCTCAGCTACATTTACACACAAACACACACACACACACACACACACACACACACAAACTCACAAACACACAGACGTGCACACACAAACACACACACGTGCACGCACACACACACACACGCACATGCGTGAACACATGCATGCAAACACACAAACTCACACACACAAACACACACACACACACAAACTCACAAACACACAGACGTGCACACACATGCGCACACACGTGCACACACACACACACACACACACACATGTGTGTGCACACACAAACCCACACACACACAAACACACACACACGCAGACACACAAACACACACACTTAGGTGCACGTGCACACAAACATACACACACACACACATACAAACAAACACTGAGCAAACATACACACAAACACACACTAACACAAACTGACCCATACATATTTAGGTACACTCGTATACACAAGCACACACAAACACACACACACACACACACACACACATGCAGACACAGATACACACACACATAGACTCATACACACACAGAGTAGTTGAGACGGGGTGCGCAGGTACATTAATATCAGCTAAATAGTGTAAGGAGATAATATATAATTTTCATGATGTTAATCTTTTTATAAACATCATTCAACATGAAATCGACCTGGCACCATATGTAGATGAGCTCACAGCAAACAGAAATGCAGATTCAGAATACAAATAAATGAGCGCATAAACAAATAAATAACTCCGTAGCGGTAGCTGTAAGCAGTAACTGCAGACGGCAGAGCGGGAGAGCGGCAGCAAGTGCAGTGTGTTTAGCTGGGTTGCGTTTGGCTGGGGGTGTCGTAGCTACGCTCCACATCTCACAGGTGTTCAAGCCTCCCAGCCAAAGGAACCTGAATGTGAATGAACAGAACTTGGAGGAAGAGGAGGTTCTCCATGACATCACAGGCTGCTGCTGATTGATGACAGCGAGGGGCGGGGGGGTCCCTTCCTTCCCAGCCTGATCTGTTTAAGCTCAGTTTGGGGGCGGAAGCAGTGGTGCCTTTGAAACGCTTCCAGGCAGGACACACTGAGAGCAGATGCTGTCCCCAGCCCTCCCCTCCCTG
Organism: Albula goreensis; assembly: GCA_022829145.1. NCBI lineage: Eukaryota > Metazoa > Chordata > Actinopteri > Albuliformes > Albulidae > Albula > Albula goreensis. Next base: position 1,177,840 of record CM040755.1, on the reverse strand, counting down.
CGGCAGCAGTGTGTGCCTAACTTACCCACAATTCCTTGGTGTGTCACACACAGACGCGCTCTCTGCAGTTCTTCCTGTTGCTGGTCACAGTGCTGACAGCTGCAGGCGCTCACTGCACGGGCACACAGACAGATACCCATGTGCTCCTCTTTCTCTCTCTCTCTCTCTCTCTCTCTCTCTCTCTCCTCCCTCCCTCTCCACATCACACTTCTCTCCCAAACACCCACATTCTCTGTCCTAATGACTCTGCAGCGACTGTCCAAACAGTAAACAGGACAGTATCATATTTAACAATCATCTATTTAAAAACCTTGATTTGCCGTACATTACAGCCTTGCAGCAGATGCTCTTGCCCAGATAGAAACACATCAGTGAGAATATATGCACAGACTGGGTTTATGCGCTATCTGTGTCAGGGGAGAGGTTTTACAGCAGCTGAACTGTACATATTACAGTCATGTCACAGCTGAATGTTACTCTGCAAAACTGGGAGCACGGTGTCTAAATCAACAGCAGCAGATATGAAGGAAATGTGATCAGTTTGATTTTTGGACAATGAAATTTTACCTCTGTCCTGGAAAGACTCGAATGAATAAGACAGTTTCCTGGTGAGTTTGTCACATGACAGGACTGAATTTCTTATCCCTGCATTTGAATGTGTATATAACTGGTCATCAAAGTGGAATATCCATGTCAGGTACCCACAATGCACTTACACACAACATTTAACTCTGCTGAGGGGACATGAGTCCATGACAGAACTACATCAATGATTCTCTCTGTCTTTGGATCAAATCTACAGGAAAACCTCCCTACATTTTTAGAATTATTTACTGTGGAGACTTTGCAATATTTAAAAGAAATTAGTAACCACATATATGGCAGAAATGGTTGAAGATTCATTTGTGAAAATCAATTTCATATAATGTGAATGCTAAAAGAATTTCATAGAATGAATTAATTGAATCATCATGCAACCTGTAAGAATAGCTTCCATCCATCCCAGGGGTTTTATGTAATGTTTGTCATATTATACATATAAACAATATTGTATTAACTCACAGACATTAATGCAGTCAGGAGTGAGTGCATTAATGAGTCTGCTATGGGATTTAGACTTCTCCATTACACAGATCTGTCACACTGCAGGCAAATCGAAACCATTTCTGGTTTTGTTACAACTTATGCATTCCATACACAGGAAAACAGAGCGCTTGCATTACCAAAATCAATACACATTTAATCAAACAATTACTGAACTGTCCACATAAACATAAGCCCTATCCATTTCAGCCGGCCGTATGACAGAAGAGAGGAAAAAATGTTTATCTTCAAGTGTTGAGTTCCTCAGCTAAAAGCTAGCTTGTTCCTCTTCCTGTTTAGCCTTTTTCAGAGATGTAATCAGGGATAATTGCTAATAAAGATCATTTGATTGAATTTGGAATCTCAAATTGCCTGTACTAATGTGATGTGTCAAATTGTTATTGTGAGAAACAATAACTGGAGCAAAAAAACAGAAGGAAACAGTTTCAGATCAGATATATGGGCTAACTCTCAAAGATGAAGCTAAAATAGGTGCAGTTGCTAGGTGCTGCTGGATGCTGGAGAAGGAGAGAAGGAGAGAAGGAGAGAAGGAGAGACAGCTGCTGGCTGAGCTCCGCCTCTGGCATTGGATAATGCGACGCAGCCAAGCTGGAATTCAGCTGAAGGGGTGAATCTGCCAATGCCCATCGGTCATAAACCCGGTGCGGTGAGAGAGAGGACGGTACCGGGGCTGGGGTGGGTCCATCGGTCATAGTGTGGTGAGAGAGAGGACGGTACCGGGGCTGGGGTGGGCCCATCGATCATAAACCCGGTGCGGTGAGAGAGAGGACGGTACCGGGGCTGGGGTGGGCCCATCGTCATAAAGCCGGTGCGGTGCGGCAGAGTGGCGGGAGCAGGCTGGTGCCCAGCTGCGTTGGTCTCTCTGTCAGATCACACTCATCAGAGTGGGGCTGTTAGCCGCACATCAGGGGCAGAATTGCGGAGCTGAAATGCATTCAGGGCAAAGTGAACAGTGCAAAGGGAATGCACTAAGACTCTTCATTTTTGGGTTTGATGTTTTAAATCATGACATTTATTAATGTTTATTTTTTATGTAAGAAAAGGTGAAAATTAATGAAAACTTTTGATTGGTTAGAAAAGTCGGGGAATGAACGATCAGTAGTTTCTCTGTCTGTGTTTGTGTCCTCAGTAATGAAATGACATGCTGCTGTTGTTCATGCCAGTTAATAGTTTTGTCATTTTTTTTTTTGACACACAATATCAAACTTTTGTAATATTAGAAGGTATGTTAAGTGTGTTGAAATGCTGTGTTTTCTGAAAAGCACTGGGCTCCGTATGGCTGTCTCGCTGGTCTGCCGTCCACTGCCCTGTGCCTCTATTTTTAACAGGTGGTGTGGTGGTGGGGAGGGGTTTCTTCTGTCGCCCTGCGATTGTGGACAGGATAAAAATAGCCCCCAGTGCCTCTTCTGTGTTTGATTCTGCAGTGGCCAGATGCTCCCGGAGCCTATTTTTAGATTTTATCAGAGAGAGCAGAGCCTGCTTTGAAAGTTCACTGAGTCACACAGACTGTAGGGAGTGTGTGTATGATGTGTGTGTGCGTGTACCTGTGTGTTTTGTGTGTGTGTGTGTGTGTGTGTGTGTGTGTACATGCATGCGTGTGTGTGTGTGTGTGTGTGTGTGTGCCCATGTACATGTGTGTATGTGTGTGCTGGTGAATACGCTTGAGCGTATTGAGTGCTCGCATGAGTATGGATGTTTTTTTTTTGGGTGTGTGTGTGTTTGCGTGTGTCTGTTTACGTGTGTATGTTTGTGTGTGTGTGTGTATGTGTATGTGTGTACATGCATGCGTGTGTGTGTGTGTGTGTGTGTGTGTGCCCATGTACATGTGTGTATGTGTGTGCTGGTGAATACGTTTGAGCGTATTGAGTGCTCGCATGAGTATGGATGTTTTTGTGGGTGTGTGTGTGTTTGCGTGTGTCTGTTTGCGTGTGTGTGCGTGTGTGTGTGTGTGTGTGTGTGTGTGTGCCCATGTACATGTGTGTATGTGTGTGCTGGTGAATACGTTTGAGCGTATTGAGTGCTCGCATGAGTATGGATGTTTTTGTGGGTGTGTGTGTGTTTGCGTGTGTGTTTGTGTTGTGTTTGTGTGTGTGTGTGTGTGTGTGTTGGTGAGTGTGTTGGTTCACGTGTTTGCGCGCATTGAGTGCGTTCACCAATAGTGAGACTTTTGGTTCCCCATCAAAGAGCATCCCCAAAGTCAGGCTACATAATGCCTCGATGAAAGTAGCAGTTTGGCAGGCTCATGGTTATGATGTCATAGAGCTTGACAAGTGGGACTCTGCCCAGTCTCACGCCATAAGAACCAGAGGAGCCCTCCTCACCGCCCTGTCCGCTCAGGCCTGGGCCTTCCTGGATCTTCAACCCGTCTGGCTGCTGAGCACAGCACCAATGCTGGACCCTCAAACCTGACAGACCACTGTCTTTGCTGTGCTGAAACGCCTACCAGAACGTTCTTCAGTCATAAACCAGCGGTCAGTACTGATGAGAAAGTGAGTTACTGTGCTTTCCCTGCCAACAACATCGACGTTAAAGAGAAGTCATGGCACGGCAGTGCGCTCATGCGTAAAAGGTGCTGTGCTCAGGGAGAGGGGGACCGGTCAGGCCCAGCTAGGCCTGAATCTGAGCACACGGGGGGGGGGGCTGAAAACTGGTCTGCAGGTATCGCCGAGCACATGGCTGAGAATCCAGGACAAGTGAGCAGCTCCAGGTGAGTAGAAGCAGCAGCTCAGAGATGGGGGGCTCTTGGGAGGGTGGGGGAGCAGCAAATAGGGGAAGAAGTAAGAGGAGCAGACACAGAGGGCAAGAGGCTCTGAGGCACGAGGGCGGGGAATGGTGTGTGTGTGGGGGGGCAGTGAGGATGGGTCACTGATTCTGCACAACGGTGAACTGAGCTGCTCCCTAAAACACCATATCAACCCCAAAACATTGTCCCTTTCCTCAGCTGTGTCTCTTCTTTCTTTCTTTAACTAGGCTGGGACCCTGGCACCTCAGATTTGCTGACCTGGGGAATAACAGTCCATGGGGGTTGTAAGGGACTGGGTGATGTTAGAGAGCCAGAAATGAAGCATGTGTGTCTCCAGCAGGGCATTCTCCACCTGGAGCTCACAGTGCAGGTAAATTACTAACCTGATTGTGTGGGACACACACAGAATCCGCCCCACTGAAGGTGTTTCAGGGGCTGCTGATGGAACCAGCCTGTACACCTCCTGGGCCATTCGTTTCATTTATATAATAACAACAATGACATTATGAGCAAAGGATTTCAAAAACAGACTTCTACACTATCACAACTGCTTAATACACCTTTTACATTCAATACATCACCCTCTCATTAGAATCTAAAATGGTCATGTTATTTCAAGCAAATAAATACCTTAGATACTTCACATGTTTGTTTGCGCACGAGTGAACAGGTTAGCTGCCAAAGTTTTGTTACATAAGTGACATATTATGTATTAATAATGCATGAGAATGGTTATGATCTCACCTGTCGTTTTCTTAACTTAACTTAACTAAAAAAACTTCTAAGGTCCTGCTGAACCGGTCACTTAGCCATTTTAACCTGTAGCCAATGAGAAGCATGCATTAGCTGGCTCCAACCACATAAGCAATAAGCAATCAAAAGCCACAAAGGCACAGAGGATACGAAACAACACAAACTGCTATGCAAATAACGTAAGATTGACATTTAAATATCGCTGATAGGTTTTTGCGACTAAGGGATGAATAGAATAGGATGGCAGGTTAACATGGGGGGTGCATTTTGGTCATTTTGCTAATAAGGGGGATGGCATCCCCCCATCATACCCCCTCAAATTGCCTACTGCATGCATGTGCACACACTCACACACACAAGTACACATGTGCGCACACATATACACACACTCGTACACAAATACACACGTGTACACACACATATATATACATACACACTCGCACTGGGTGATGTCCCCATGGACATAAGAAGAGAAGCTTCTCTGGAAACTTTGTCCAGCCTGACTCATGGCTGTAAATACACCATCTATACAGAATTTATGAGAAGTGTTAGGTGGGCAAATGATTGTTTTAATGGCACATTAGAAAAGTGTGCTGTCAGATAAAATGAAAAGAATCATAATTCTACAGGAATCGTCTTGGACAAATTCCCAGTTTTTCATTTCTACAGTCCCATAATGCCTTCAATTAAACCGTCTCAGTCCAGGCACTGCTGGGGGCAGGGAGCTAGACCCACAGACGGATAAATCAGTGTGTCAGAGTGTGGAGCGGGTCACGTGGAGAAACACGCAGCCCTGTGTGATCCTCTGTGATCCCTGAGGGAGGGGGGGGGCTCTGGAGGGCCGTGTCTGGGGTTAAGAGCCGGCCTATCAGCAGCATCGTCCCATAGAGACACACTGAGACAAACTGCTGCTCTCTGCAAACACATGGGAAGGGAGGGTGGGGAAGACCCTATTGATTGTAATTTTGAGTGGGGATCGTCCTCCAAAGCATAAACTGCCTTGTGTGGGTGTGTGTGTGTGTGTGTGTGTGTGTGGTGGGAGGGCAGGAGGTGAAGGGGGCCCAGAGAATTGCAGCTGTTCCAATCAAAAGATGAGGGACAACTTGTCACCCCCAAAAGAAAGCGTTCCATCTGCATGTCTCTGTGATATTTAACCATTGGAGGGCTCTGGGTATGTTTACAGTGGTAAAAATTTCACACTTTAAATACAGCCTTTTGAGAAGGGTGACTAACTCCTTATTTTATGAAGGGTAACTAACAGCGGTTTCTCAACACTGAGTCTCAGGGCGGAATGTGGATTAGCAATGCTTCAGTGCAACACCTGTAGCAAGATTTCAACACATTTCTGCAGGAATAAGAGAGGAAATGATCCTGAACACAGGTGTTAAAAAGTAACCTGTCAGCATTCCACCCATGTTATCAGGTGAGACATCAGACTCAAACTGGCCGTACTTTAAAGTAAAATGAAGACCTTTACACTAATGTGAACGACCAGAGTGAGGCCCTACATTCACCAGCACCCTGAAACCCAGAGCCTGGAGTTTAGCCATTGGCAGAGTTACACCGCTCACGATTTACTCACAGTTTGCTCACAGCTCACAGTTCCCACTCATCTGGAGAGATCAGGCATGGGACTCCTATGCCCTGACTGTCTCACTCTGAGCTCCTGCTTGTCTCACTCTGAGCTCCTGCTTGTCTCACTCTGAGCTCCTGCCTGTCTCACTCTGAGCTCCTGACTGTCTCACTCTGAGCTCCTGCCTGTCTCACTCTGAGCTCCTGACTGTCTCGCACTGAGCTCCTCTCAAAGTAGGAAACTCAGCAAAGTCTGCATTGCGACATCTTCTAATGACCACAATAAAGAAAATAGCTCTTTAGCTAAATCTGCGGTCTTACAAAGCAAAACTGTATGTACAAGAAATATATGTCTTCTCCTTTTCCTCTACAGAATAAGAATAAGAACAACAAGAAGAAGAAATGCCTGAGATTATGCTGGGAGAATTCTTGGCTATGAGGCTGGGGCTGTTGACTCCCTGTTTTGACAGCAATAAATGAATACAAATAAAGAGCCGAAAGGGTGAGAGGGAGAGAAGGAGATGTCAGCAGAGGGCGTGATGGTGTTCTCTAAGCCCAACACTCAATTACAGGTCTTAAGGACAGCTGGGTCTGCTGGCATCTGCTTCAGCTGTCAATGGCTTCAGCCATGAGGAGCCATTTGGAGTCCTGTCTACATGAGTTTGGGATTAGCATGAAGCAGTAACCGCTTACTATTCCCAATGTGTGCAACACTGAAGACAGAAGTTTTCCAGGCTCATGATTATGATGTCATAGACATGAGCATCACAGTAGAGGCCTGTAACAAATTATTCACACTAGCATGGCTCACCCTCATCAGAGCTAAGGGTGAGTGAAGCTCAGATAAACCTCCAGGCCCTGGCTAAAGAAGGTTCAGGCCTGAGGGCCGACTGCAGATGGGAGGGAATTTAGAGTGTAACGGCAGAAGGGATTCAGGAGTAGAGACAGGCCTGCACAGAGAGTAGCAGGACCATATGAACTCTCATGGGCCCAAAGTTAAGAGCTGCAGAGTGCACCATGACCAGAGAAAAAACTCACAATTGTTACATAGAGACCATAAACCAATACATCCACAGAGGAGCTCTCAGAATGGCTACAGGAGTTACCATGGTGATGAATAATTAAAGCAGCACCCCCTATCCCATTACCCCCATCCCTGTCTCCAAAAACAAAACATCATCTTATGTATTCAAATAAATCAACTGGTCATTTTACACACACAACAAATTAGCTGCGTTTTTATTTTTTCCTTTTGGGGGAGGAGTTGTTATCTTCTCCTCCATGTTGCAGATGAATGTTTAGGAACCATTACCGAGCACTTACGGCATTTCTGACTGATGAATTATTCACCCTGCGACCCTCACAGAGCGCAATGCTGGTGGTTTGGTGAAGGCAAGGGGCACTGATCTGAAAAGTGGCTCACACACAAGCTTTCACAGCATGGCGCTCTGTTTGGTGCACGGCTCATCGACCAGGCTTCCAGATGGTCCCATCCACGGTGGTGACCGGTCTTTGTGAATGAAACGATTTCCACGTTAAGGTATCTGAAGCAATGCTGCACATTTAATGAGGGTATGTTTTGACTTACCGGAAGAGTTTCTGATGGAGTCCAGCACTGACCTGCCCGTAAATGACACACAGTCCGGAGGCCTTTTCAAAGCAGCGCAAAGGTTACACCCCGGGAAAACGGCACGACACGTCTTACTTTGTTTCCGCAGATCTGTCCTGCAGGAGACAATAGGCAGCTACAAATCAATGTGGTGATGGGTAAGGTCATAAGGTCACACAAACAGGCTGGGTCCCATGGATTTATCCAAGTGCCACGGTAACTATTTAAGCCTCTCCGCCCACCTGATTTAGCCATTCTACTTCTACAGAATCAATTTGCATAAAATAGGAATTAGGTGTATGTATGTATATATGTATGTGTGTATGTATGTATGTATGTATGTATGTATGTGGTTGTAGTCACACACAAACACACGCATGCAATTCAGCTTTTATAATGGAAATATCATTGCTGCAAGAGCAGGAGTGATTAATATATTTTATTTTTTCGCAGAGCTTCACCAGTACGGAGGCCTAAATGAAGGAAAGAGTATTGCCATCAATCACTGCAGGGTAACAGGCTGATGCCGTGTCCGGGGAGACAGTAAACGCTCTTTTGGCAGTGCTGGAGGTGCCGGATCCGCCCTCAGCCTGTGCGAGAGGTCTGATGTGTGTCAATAGCCCGTTTCATCAATGGAATGATGGGATGAGGATTCATTCATTTGCATGATTTGAGATTTGCGAGATTTGCGTGTCAGTTCAGGCGTGTCGGTTCAGGTGAGTCGGTTCAGGCATATCGGTTCAGGCTATTTTCTCTGCAGCAGTTAATGCGTCTCACTCCCACAGACATGGGCCATTTCTGAAGCAGTTCAATAATTTCAGTTACTGTTAAAATGTCTTTCATGCCATTAGGAGCTTTGAAATATTATAATAAACATACTGTCGTAGAAAAGAGAATGCATTCTTTTCATCGTGAAGACATCACAACCCTAAGGTCGTAGCTGAATCTGACTGAAAATCTGATCATTCTAACCCTCCTTGCTGCATTGGTTCCAGTAATACTACAGTCAGCTGTCCGTTCCCATACGTCACTGTTTTTGTGCACATCCATCTTTGCATGCTAAGTTAGTCTGGTCAGGAGACTTTGCCAAAGGAGTGTGCTGTTTTCCAGTCTTCCTTCAGTTGGATAATCAGCCACTTTGATCAAAAGAATGTAAATATATTTTGCATGCTACGATGGCTACATTTAATTGGTACATACAAATATCCCAAGTTTTTAATCCAAAGTGTTTGAAGTTGCTGGTATTAAGAAATTAATCTAGAAATCAAGGAATTAAGAAAAAATTAAACAGGGTTTTTGTTCAAACATCCATAGCACATAATCCCTTGTCTGGATGTAATTGGTTTCGTTAGTCAGATGTAGATATTAGGGGGATATGGCTGTCTCTGCTGAGTGTGAGGAACTCTGATCTACACAGTCACAGTGACACAGAATCTGTAATGGAAATTTGCATCTCTACTCACCTGCCAATCAAGCCTCCTGTTGGGATCTGTCATTGGAGATTCAGCCAATAAGGAGGGAGAGAAAAAGCCATGCATCTGAGTGGCTGTGTTCACTCTGGGGTGCCATTAACACAGTAATTCAGCTTTAACCTGGCAGAAGATCAGCAAATAATTACTCTAAACAGACACACACGCACACACATACATACACACATGCATACAAACACATATGCACATGCGTACACACACACACACACACACACACACACATGCGCACACACACACACACATACACATACACATACACACACATATGCACATGCGCACACACTCACACACACACACACACACACACACACGTGCTCACACACACACACACACACACACACACACACACACACACACACACACACACACACACACACACACACACACACACACACACCATTTCCCATTTCCTAAAGGCATCATTTTAGCTGAAAGATATTTTTTGTAATATTGTTAAACATGGTGATTATGAGCCAAGTTTAATGACATTATTAGTGTATGGGTGTGTAATTGGGTGGTGAATTTAAGGTACAGAATAAATAATAAAGGGAGAGAGGGAGAGGAAGAGGATCAATATCAGAGCACTGTGTCAGTGTCTTTAAACTGTGCTGTATCCAGCATTTGGGAATTGAAATGACACTGTGATGGTAAGAGTGCTCATTTTCCATCACCTCCCCCCGCTGCGCGGGACAGACATAATTACGGTACAGGAGGCGCTCTGCAGCTTCCTCCTGTGTGTTCTATGAGCTCTGTCTCAGCCTGACATATGTGACACTGAGAGGGTTTGTCAGATGTGTCTCACCCAGCTGAGAGCAGCATGAGTGCTAAGGAACTGATAGCTCAGCTGAGAACATCCCCAAGGCTACGGAAGCGCTAGCTCCACTGAGTGGTGCCCACAGACCCATACGCACTCTTACCGCAGGTATTTCATATAATATGCAGTGAAACGTAACAGAGAGGGAAGCGGTGGTCTCGGTGAAGTGAACCGGAGACAGCGTCAGTAATGCGGATGAACACCTGTGAGGCCTGGCTTTGCCTTTTCTTCCACACAGTCACAGGCTGCTTCTGCAGCAGAGGTGGGCTTTGCATGTGTTCAGAGAGGCGCTGCAGTGCTCTTCACCAGATCCCCTTTGCATGTGTTCAGAGAGGCACTGCAGTGCTCTTCACCAGATCCCCTTTGCATGTGTTCAGAGAGGCGCTGCAGTGCTCTTCACCAGATCCCCTTTGCATGTGTTCAGAGAGGCGCTGCAGTGCTCTTCACCAGATCCCCTTTGCATGTGTTCAGAGAGGCACTGCAGTGCTCTTTACCAGATCCCCTTTGCATGTGTTCAGAGAGGCGCTGCAGTGCTCTTCACCAGATCCCCTTTGCATGTGTTCAGAGAGGCACTGCAGTGCTCTTAACAGATCCCCTTTGCATGTGTTCAGAGAGGC
>CM040755.1:1139638-1162138 GCA_022829145.1 Albula goreensis | reverse complement strand
TAATCATACATAAAGAGCCTCTCATTTGTCCCCAAGCTTGAAGTGGAAACATTTGGGCCATTGTGGTGGGTTATTCCAGGAACAATTCAGTGTCTGGTTTCACTGAAGGAAGCAGCATCTGAGAATGGCCGGCCATCTGCTGCTGTCCAAATTAAACTTCGCATTTGCATTTGCCAGCCAATGCAAATCCATAAAGTCTTTGAAATGCAGTGTTTACACACTCGCACTCACGCACACACGCAAACTCGCACACACACACACACACACACTCACACACGCACACACACACACACTCACACACTCTCACACACACACACACACACACGAGCACACACTCACACACACACACATGCATGCTCACGAAAACACAGCCTGTTATTTTTAATTATCCAAATCTAATTAATCTCACATCTGTTTTTCATTTCTGTTCACTCCATATGTTGACCTAATTTTACATTGCTGCCTATACTAACCAGGGATAGGAGGTTTTTTCATTTTTAAATTGTATTTATTTTATTTTCACTTCAATAATAACACTGTGATTCAACTCCATGAAGTATATTTCTAACATATCAAAGCATGCACCTGTGTGTTACTGCAGCCTTCATTGATTGATTGATTGAATGATTGAATGAATGAATGAATCCAGTCAGCAACACCTTTTACCCCTGAAAAGCGCTCGGTGAAAAGATGTTTGTTTGTGTTCAAAAACTCAAAGAATAAACAAGGAAAAATCTGCTTTGATTAAATTGCATGTGCCCAAAAAGAAGCTGAGCACTCATATTGTTTGATTGGGTCTCAGCATCACAACGTTTGATTGGGTCTCAGCCTCACATTGGTTGATTGGGTCTCAGCATCACAACGTTTGATTGGGTCTCAGCCTCACAACGTTTGAGCCCAAATCACACCCATGTTCACTTCGCTCATTCGTTCGTCCTCTTTAGACGTTGCACCTGAGTTTTGCACCTGAGGACAAACTGAACTAACGAAGCGGCTTTGCTGTGCCCATGAATACTCCTATGATAATGAAAACTAAGACTATTGCAAAAAGTGTTGAATGAAACATCACTTCCACGTGGTTAGAGGCGTCAGCATTTCTTGGCTACTTCTACTATATGCGCAGGTTCTTTAAAGAGAAAAAAAAACAACAGAAATTTGAAGAAATATTTGATTTTGGCAGGGAATACAATTAGCTGAAGTTCACACATCAAAGAGAAGAGGAGAATAAAAACACAGAGCATAATAAAAAAAAATAACGATTGCAAGAATAAGGAAGTGAATAACATTTTCAAAGTTTATTCCACTGAAAAGCAGTGTTCAGAAGCAGCAATGATTTCATAGGCTGCTTCTCAGCCTGGAGCAGGTGGCTTGCTCATCTCTGCCTGTGTAAGGCCTGCTATTGGAACCCGCAATCTGGCACAGACGTGTGTGCTAAACCATCATTACTGAGTTTGATTCTCGTCCGTAAATAAGCTCACCACCAAGGTGTTAAATACAGGTATCAGCTATTTTAAAATGAAGAAAAGGAGGTCCTCACAACTATAGTAAAACAAACACAGACAGGTATAACAATGTAAAATGCTGTTATTGAACCATGTCCAGCTCCCTAACCATTACACTACACTGTAACCTCTGAGCTACAAGCCCAGCTCCCTGACCATTACACTACACTGTAACCTCTGAGCTACAAGCCCAGCTCCTAACCATTACACTACACTGTAACCTCTGAGCTACAAGCCCAGCTCCTAACCATTACACTACACTGTAACCTCTGAGCTACAAGCCCAGCTCCCTAACCATTACACTACACTGTAGCCTCTGAGCTACAAGCCCAGCTCCTGACCATAACACTACACTGTAACCTCTGAGCTACAATCCCAGCTCCTAACCATTACACTACACTGTAACCTCTGAGCTACAAGCCCAGCTCCTAACCATTACACTACACTGTAATCTCTGAGCTACAAGCCCAGCTCCCTAACCATTACACTACACTGTAACCTCTGAGCTACAAGCCCAGCTCCCTAACCATTATACTACACTGTAACCTCTGAGCTACAAGCCCAGCTCCTAACCATTACACTACACTGTAACCTCTGAGCTACAAGCCCAGCTCCTAACCATTACACTACACTGTAACCTCTGAGCTACAAGCCCAGCTCCTAACCATTACACTACACTGTAACCTCTGAGCTACAAGCCCAGCTCCTAACCATCACACTACACTGTAACCTCGGAGCTACAAGCCCAGCTCCTAACCATTACACTACACTGTAACCTCTGAGCTACAAGCCCAGCTCCCTAACCATTACACTACACTGTAACCTCTGAGCTACAAGCCCAGCTCCCTAACCATTACACTACACTGTAACCTCTGAGCTACAAGCCCAGCTCCTAACCATTACACTACACTGTAACCTCTGAGCTACAAGCCCAGCTCCCTAACCATTATACTACACTGTAACCTCTGAGCTACAAGCCCAGCTCCCTAACCATTACACTACACTGTAACCTCTGAGCTACAAGCCCAGCTCCTAACCATTACACTACACTGTAACCTCTGAGCTACAAGCCCAGCTCCTAACCATTACACTACACTGTAACCTCTGAGCTACAAGCCAAGCTCCTAACCATTATACTACACTGTAACCTCTGAGCTACAAGCCCAGCTCCCTAACCATTACACTACACTGTAACCTCTGAGCTACAAGCCCAGCTCCTAACCATTACACTACACTGTAACCTCTGAGCTACAAGCCCAGCTCCTAACCATTACACTACACTGTAACCTCTGAGCTACAAGCCCAGCTCCCTAACCATCACACTACACTGTAACCTCGGAGCTACAAGCCCAGCTCCTAACCATTACACTACACTGTAACCTCTGAGCTACAAGCCCAGCTCCTAACCATTACACTACACTGTAACCTCTGAGCTACAAGCCCAGCTCCCTAACCATTACACTACACTGTAACCTCTGAGCTACAAGCCCAGCTCCTAACCATTACACTACACTGTAACCTCTGAGCTACAAGCCCAGCTCCCTAACCATTATACTACACTGTAACCTCTGAGCTACAAGCCCAGCTCCCTAACCATTACACTACACTGTAACCTCTGAGCTACAAGCCCAGCTCCTAACCATTACACTACACTGTAACCTCTGAGCTACAAGCCCAGCTCCTAACCATTATACTACACTGTAACCTCTGAGCTACAAGCCCAGCTCCTAACCATTACACTACACTGTAACCTCTGAGCTACAAGCCCAGCTCCCTAACCATTACACTACACTGTAACCTCTGAGCTACAAGCCCAGCTCCCTAACCATTACACTTCACTGACATTTATAAACTATAGTACAAAAGACAAGATGCAACTATATTTTTATTTTTTGGAAAAAAAAACAAAAAGAAAACAGCCAGCTCACCGATATTAAACTTTCACAGCCTTCTGAAGAAACAGGATATCTTATATGCACCCTACGAAGGTATTGGCTCCAAAAGGTCAACAAGTCCAGTGAGAGAGAGGAATGAAAAAGGGTGTATTTCATATGGCTGAATGGCCATATGCTCTGGCACACTCACCCTTTCAGAGTCTTAGCCCATTTATTCTTTTCACAGTTTCACAAGCCTTCTTTTCCAAGAGCGCCTTTTGCAGTCTCTTTTTACTGAGACATCACACTTTAAAAAGCTCCAAAGCACTCCGTCTGATTCCTGCTTATCTCTTTTGATTGAGGCGTTCCACAGGAACAATCAGTGCCTCCCAATTTTACTCAGCAGACTCTTTCAACCTTGTGCTTGTGCTGCCCCCTGATGGCTAACAGTAAATATTACACTGTATGAAACACCAGGCCTGCTGAACAACACTGGAGTCTGGAATCTGAGCACCTTTTGGACTCTTCTCGGTCACAGGTTTGTGGTGCTGAGTCTATCTTCACAAGTTGCCCAACAATGCTCTCCAGTGTCTCTCCTTCACTTGTGCTAAGTGCCACTACAACTGAACATAAGATTCACTGTGCTTCTACAACCAAAGATCGGCTGCGTCTGAAATCAGTGCCTACTAAATTCGACAAACACAAAAGCGTACTGCTCTGACGTTAATGTAATGCCTACTACTCAGTGCAGTCCGCAAGTTTTCAGACATACCACCATAGATATAATACTCGCTATTTTCTTCAGCCTAATAGCCAGAAATTTACAACTGACGTACATCCGTCATCAAACTTCACAGAATTCCACCGTCTCCTTCTTTGATATCTATCCACCCAACGGTCTTGTGGGATAGCGCAGTGTTCAGTCCTTGCACACTGCATAATTTTACAGGAAGCAGTACGCCATCCAGGTAACGCTCGCATACAGATTCAGCCGGTTTGAGATTTCGGATACGCTACATACTACACGCACTGATTTTTGCCTACTATACAGGGCATAGTATGGGATTTCATGGCGCTTATCCACCTGCAACCAGCATGTGACAAAATCAGTAATGTTTGAAAGTGCTCAGCTGGTGCTACTGTTCTGTGCCCCCACGCTGCCCATGCACATGGGGTGTGCCAGTTAACACAGCTCAGTGCTGGTTACTGTTCTCTGCCCCACGCTACCCATGGACATGGGGTGTGCCAGTTAACACAGCTCAGTGCTGGTTACTGTTCTCTGCCCCCACGCTACCCATGGACATGGGGTGTGCCAGTTAACGCAGCTCAGTGCTGGCTACTGTTCTCTGCCCCCACGCTGCCCATGGACATGTGGTGTGCCAGTTAACACAGCTCAGTGCTGGTTACTGTTCTCTGCCCCTACGCTGCCCATGGGCATGGGGTGTGCCAGTTAACACAGCGCAGTGCTGGTTACTGTTCTCTGCCCCTACGCTGCCCATGGGCATGGGGTGTGCCAGTTAACACAGCGCAGTGCTGGTTACTGTTCTCTGCCCCTACGCTGCCCATGGGCATGGGTGTGCCAGTTAACACAGCGCAGTGCTGGTTACTGTTCTCTGCCCCTACGCTGCCCATGGGCATGGGGTGTGCCAGTTAACACAGCGCAGTGCTGGTTACTGTTCTCTGCCCCTACGCTGCCCATGGGCATGGGGTGTGCCAGTTAACACAGCTCAGTGCTGGTTACTGTTCTCTGCCCCTACGCTGTCCATGGACATGGGGTGTGCCAGTTAACACAGCGCAGTGCTGGTTACTGTTCTCTGCCCCACGCTGCCCATGGACATGGGGTGTGCCAGTTAACACAGCTCAGTGCTGGTTACTGTTCTCTGCCCCTACGCTGCCCATGGACATGGGGTGTGCCAGTTAACACAGCGCAGTGCTGGTTACTGTTCTCTGCCCCTACGCTGCCCATGGACATGGGGTGTGCCAGTTAACACAGCTCAGTGCTGGTTACTGTTCTCTGTCCCCACGCTGCCCATGGGGCATGGGGTGTGCCAGTTAACACAGCTCAGTGCTGGTTACTGTTCTCTGCCCCCATGCTGCCCATGGGGCATGGGGTGTGCCAGTTAACACAGCGCAGTGCTGGCTACTGTTCTCTGCCCCCATGCTGCCCACGGGGCATGCCAGTGCTGTGATCTGGGTGAGAGAGCTGAGCAGTCAAAGTTAAATAAATGCACTTCTGCAAGGAAATGTCAACTTTCACACACTAACCTTCTGAAAGAGGAATGCTTCTTCACAACCAAAAGGTTGAAGAGACTAAGTTAATAGCAAATCCGACACACGACGTTTCTATATTTCTTACAAAAAGCGGAAACAGCTGTAGCCTATGATTTTCAATCATTTCCAAAGTCGTTTCGCAAACTTCCAGTTTAATCTTGTACACCTTTGAGAAAGGACAGCACTTTATAGTGGAGTAAATTGAAACTGAGGAAATGTTTTGGAGGAGTCTGGAAAATTATTTAAAGGATGCTTGTTAATTGAGTGTATAATTGTATTGTATAATTATAATTTTAAGTTTTTGTCACCTTTCAATGTATATAATAATTATGTTTTGTTTAATTTTGTTCATTAGTTAGTTGTTCTTTGGTATGACTCAAGGGGCGGAGGTAGTGTGTTCTGTTTAGGGAAGGAGGCTGTCATTAGGTGTGGCCCAGGGATCATGTACAGAGTGTTGTATGTGTAGGTGTGTGCTGTGCTGCACACCTTTTGGTGCCAGCACTGCGGCCAAAGGCTGGTGATTTGTCTTTGTTTTGTTTTTCAGGGTGTATTTTAAAACGTATCACTGTTATTATTCACGTGTGCCATTGATAAATTCAGCATCTTTATTCAAATTCTTTGGCAAATGACTCATTGCTCCCTAAGGCTGCAACATACAATTATCCTTTGTGAAGCTGACTTTTTTAATAATACAGCACTAATAATATTAATAATACAAAAATATATGGTGCCACTGTTGTTGAAAACATGTCTTGGGAGAAGCAAAGTTAGTACAGTAAGCCTTGCTCAAACAAAAACAGTGCTGGGATACTGGATGACAGATGTCCTTCATGACCTACACTGCCTCCAGTGGTGAAGTTTTGCAATAACGATGACACTGCACACCACAAGGATTCTCTCAACTGGTTTTTTTGCCATGATCAGGGTAAGACCGCCTGGCATTAACCCAATAAGAGTCATTTATCTACTGTCAATGATATGGTGCACAACCCAAACCTATCCACCTATCCTGTCCTTAGCGAAACTAAGAAAATCAGGGAGTACTGCCTTTCTGACTGGTTCTTGGTCTTCTCCCACCTTTCCCACATTTTCTGTACTTTTATAATGAAACGATGGGAAATTTTTTTTTTTTTTTCAGAAATATGTTTTTAATGATCTGTATTTAAGATTCATTCGCACTCTTGTGTACAGTGAATTGGCTGTACATAGAGATGGAAAATGGCAACAAATACGGAGGGAGCAACATACCGTTACTTTCGCTCATTACTCTGAACCAGTGTGTTTTTTTTATTATTAACTGATTATTGTGACTCCACATGTTTCTTTTGCCGTGACACCTCGTTTACCCATTACGGGACGCGAAGCTCTAAGCCAGACAAACTGTTTCTCATCTCATGTACACACTACCATCTATTGGAGAGTTTTGGTAGTACACCTTTATGTGAGGGATTTCCTATGGAAACACCGGGAACGTTTGAGATAAAATATTACAAAATTGTATGTGCAAGATCGCACACAATACTCTAAATTGAACAGATTTACATGGCGAATGGATCGGAAACAGTTTCTGCACAGCGATTTGCTTTGGCAAGACGAGGCTTGTGTTCTTAATATCCTACAATTCATACATTTGTATTGTATGAAAATACAATAAAAATAATACAAAAACAGCGTAGGCTATCATAGTTAAACGTGTTATTAAACACAACATTATCATTAAAAGCACAAGTAAACGGAGAGTAAGCCACTTTTACTCCCAAGCGATAGTCGGATATACACTGAGCGCGTTGTAAGTTGCGATGCGTCTGGCCTGGGGTAAAAACACATGGCACATGGCTTGTTGTCGAGAGACTGGCGTATACCACTTTAATGTCTTGTATACAAGCGCCATTTTAAACAATATAGAAATAGGACCGTTTTCAATTATACAGGTTATATATTGTTTACCGTTAAAATAATTTAATTTATGTGTAATCATTTTACATTACTCGTCTATACGGCGCTTACCTGAATAATCCCCCCTTAATTTATGATAATGGTATCTCCCATGAAGTTCGTTTTTACGCACCTCTGGCTTGAGAAGCAGTCGCTGTTCTCCGATCAGTAGGAAGATAGCAAGATCCAGACCACGGCTCAGGTACAAACTTTACAGAAGGTACCGAGTCCTACCGACATTAACTGTCAATGGGTATGAACTGCGTCTTTAAAATGGATGCTAATATAGTGATGCTGGGAACGGGTAACGTTGGTAAATCTGGTAAGATTTTATAATTACTAAAAGTATTTAACAATCACTGTTTTTATTAACTGCGATCGAGACCAAAGCAAGCGTTTAACTGTACATTTGGTAAAAAGTGAGAGACACTAGCATTCTTTGATTTCTTAAAGCTTTTCAAAATTGTTTTTGTTAATGACTGCAGACATTATACTAATACTATGATTCTTTCACAGCGCTTACAGTCCGCTTCCTTACTCGGAGGTTTATTGGGGAATACGGGCACATTGGTAGGTCCGACCACTTTATTTCCAAATCTCATTTATGTTTAATAAGCGAAGTGGAATGTGTCTGACAGATTCGTTTTTTTATGAAGGAGAAATGTAGATGCTGTTTACGCAAAGATGAAATCTGGGGCTCTCCAAAATATACGCGTGCTTACTTAAGTTCTGCTTTGATATTTTCAGAATCAATCTACAGCCACAATGTCCTTGTCGATGGCAGAGAAACAGCCTTCAACATCTGGGACGCGCCCTGTTCACAGGTAACGCACACATCCATTCATTTTTTCAAAAAGTATATCAATCAGTTGGTAAAAACAAGCAATGCTCACCGCTATAAATCTTTCTATACATATATTTGCGTTTACTAGCATAAAGCATGACTACCTGGCTGAATTGTTTCTCATGCATTTGGCTTCAGACGGCACCAGCCTGTTCATCAGACTCCCTTGCTTGGGTTGACCCTGGAGACTGCAGTTATTGTGATTAGTTGTTTTGCTCACATGAGGGATTTTATTTATTTTACTGCTTACTCCAAAAGCACTGATTTTCACACCATAAATACAGCACTTTCAGTAACTGATATGAGAGGAAATGAGGACTGAAAATCAGCACTTTCAGTAACTGATATGAGAGGAAATGAGGACTGAAATGAGTCTCCTGACATGGCCATGCTGTGGGCTGCAGCTCTGGTCCTCGCTCGCGTTTTAATTGATTCGTTAACACCGCTGATTACACAGGTGGCTCACCTGGTTTCTTGGGCCTGACTTGTTTGTTGATTATGTGTTTGATTAAATAACTGCAGCTTAAAGTGAGGCAACAGCAAACCCAGCTACACGCTTACGCCCTGCAGGACCTGCATCAGTGTGAGGAATGATCTCATGCAGTCAGTCGCCACCTTAAACGGACCAGTTACCCCTCACCTCTTTCCTCTCCACAGTAGACAGGCATTTCAGAAAATGCCCCCCCCACCCACCCAAGAAGAGTTGCTGGTTAAATGGCCGTACAGGAATTAGCACTAGTATCACTTTGCTAAATAGATTTCCCCATAACCCTAGTATTATTACTTTAAATGAGTGTTACCTGAAGCCAGTTATGCGTAGAGGGCTGAATGAAACCAGCATATTTGGCGCGTCTCCATTTGGACACTTTGGCTAATTACTCTGTTACGCATGCTTAGCTGCTGAGTTTGTCAGTGAGGGCATTATGATGTTGGCATCATTCCAGTAATAAGGAAGCCTGCATGTGCCAAAAAGGTGCCCGTCTGGCCTCAAGGTTTTTCAGAATCTGGCAGCAAACCTACCTCTGTTCTGTGCCACTGAATTATGGCTCTCACACGGTGCTCTGGCCTTGCTGTAGGGGACACTGCTCTCAGAGGAATGTGCCTAAACAACATCTCTTCAGCTCCAAACTGGGTTTATTCAGTTAGCTTTGCTGACATCCTCCTCACCCTGTAAATAGGTCCTGACATCATCACTGAAATTTAAGGCATAAACATTTCATATGGTGTTCTCATATATGTGTCAGTAAATGTTCGTCACACATATGTTTAGTCATTTGATAATTTGACAGTGGTAATTCATAATTTTCAAGAGAATGAAATTCATGCTGTGGTCAATAGTAGATGAGAAAGCCATGCGTTTGCTAGGGTCACATAAGTGATGTACTCTCAGTGTTGGCTAGTCTTGTTTCCATGGATATTTCTGTGTCTTGCTTTACCAGTTATAGTATAGTATAGATACGGTGATGACCGTGTGCTCTGTTTCTTAGGATACGATGATGACCGTGTGCTCTGTTTCTTAGGATACGGTGATGACCGTGTGCTCTGTTTCTTAGGATACGGTGATGACCGTGTGCTCTGTTTCTTAGGATACGGTGATGACCGTGTGCTCTGTTTCTTAGGATACGGTGATGACCGTGTGCTCTGTTTCTTAGGATACGGTGATGACCGTGTGCTCTGTTTCTTAGGATACAGTGATGACCGTGTGCTCTGTTTCTTAGGATACGGTGATGACCGTGTGCTCTGTTTCTTAGGATACGGTGATGACCATGTGCTCTGTTTCCTCCCAGTGCTGTGAGAGCTCCAGACAGGAGAAGCAGGCCCAGTGGGCAGACGGGTTCATCCTGGTGTACAGCATCTGTGATCGGGCCAGCTTCAACGCTGTAGCCCGTATGGTGCCCCACATTCGGGCCGCCCGAGACCACGCCGGTGCCGAGAAAGTGCCCATTGTCATCGTGGGCAACAAGCGGGACCTGCACCACTACCGGACTGTGTCCAGTGAGGAGGGTCGGCTGCTGGCCCTTGGCACCGACTGCCAGTTCTACGAGGTGTCGGCTGCGGAGAACTACCACGGGGTGCTGATGGTATTCCACGGGCTGGCTGAGAGAATCCGTGAGGCGCGGGCAGCTGGCAGAAAACCCGCCGCTGCTGCTGCCGGGATCAAGGGCATCGTCAAGAGCATGTCGGCCGTGTTCGCACGCAAACGGACCGAATCGCTGTGAGGTGGAAGACGAGGAAGAGGACACCACAAACACACCCAAATGCAGCAGCAGGGTTGCAGCTTGACGGTGTGGCATGGTGGAGTCGAAACAAGGAGAGTCAGAAATGCACATGGGCCAGGCCGTCAGTATGTGACCACCAGGGGGCGCCACTGATGCCCTCAGACTCAGACCTAACAGAGTGGCTCTGCTGCTCATGCACTGAGCGCTCTGGGAGGGGCAGTGTGGGGGGCTTTGATGGCCTGGCTGTGCCAGGACTCCCCTGAGCCGCTGTGCCAGGACTCCCCTGAGCTGCTGTGCCAGGACTCCCCTGAGCTGGGGACCCTGCGGTGGCAGCCCCATGACAGCTCCATTCATGGTCTCTCAGTGTGGGGCTCTCTGTGTGTTTATTCATTTTCAACATGAATCTAACTCTTACGTTATAGCAGGGACTTGAGTGTGATTGCTCTCGTGCGTGCGTGTGTACATGCCTGCTTCTGTGTGTGTGTGTTTGTGTGTCTGTGTGAGTGTGTGTGTGTGTGTGTGTGTGTGTGTCTGTGTGTGTGTGAGTGTGTGTGTACATGTGTGTGTCTGCGTGAGTGTGAGTGTATATGTGTGTGTTTGTGTGTGTGTGTGTATGTGTGTGTCTGTGTGAGTGGGTGTGTGAGTGTGTGTGTCTGTGTGAGTGGGTGTGTGAGTGTATGTGTGTCTGTGTGAGTGTGTATGTATATTTGTTTGTGTGTGTATGTATATGTGTGTGTGTGCGTGTGTGTGTGAGTGTTGGTGTGAGTGAGTGTTTCTGTGAGTGTGTGTGTGTTGGTGTGAGTGAGTGTGTCTGAGTGTGTGTGTGTTGGTGTGAGTGAGTGTGTGTGTGTGTGTGTGTGTGTGTGCGTGGATAATGGATACTGCATGTGTGTATACCTGTGTAGCAACAGATCGTGGGGTTGCTCTTTCCTCATTTCATGTGCTAAAGAAGCTGCTCTTAAAACTGCTTATAAGGAGATAAAATTCTATTTTGGGAAAAAAATTCTAAAGCTGAACTAATGCTCTGACGCCAGTGTCACTGGAGGAGGAGGAGGCTGAAGGCCACAGCATTTCGAGGTGAGGAAAACATTGTGCTCTACGAAGAATGCAGCTCTTTATTCCCCTTCTGAAAAGCTGCAAAACCATCACAGGCTAACAGGGAGATAGCACACACTTCAGCAGTCTGTGGCCTTTTTAACTGTGCCTGTATGTACTGTCAGTGCCCTCACTTCTCTTCATGCCCGGGAAAATGAGATGACTGCTTCCCCCTGCGGGATTGCGTGCCTGCCTGCCCGAGTGAGGACTCTCATGCCCGGGCTCGCAGCCGCTCACACTGACGTCTTTGCGCGGCTCGGAGATAGCGTTGTCGCTGTTTTGCATCTGCCCGCAAAAGCACAAGTCCTGGAGGAGTTTTTCCTCACAGTCGCTGAGTCAGCGCCAGCTCTCCCAGTCTGTCATCGGAGAGCGAGCCAGACCGCCGCTACGCTTCGCTGCAACCTCTGTTTACTCTGCTGTTTCATGCCCAATTAAATTATCTGCAAGATGAAGCCCACCACACTTTTCTTCATGCCTGATCTCTCTGGCCGAAAGACGCACTCTGTACCTGCTGCTGAAGTGAGAAAAGGCCTGATGGCTGAGTTGTGTGAAATGTGAGTGTGTCACTGCACCAGAGCACTGCACACCTATGTATAAAACATGACTTGTACATATGTATGTTTCACTACATTTTAATTAAATATTACCGGTATTGTTTTTGTATTGTGTCAATGTGGGAACGCCAAACTTGGTATTTGCGCTCTGAATTGCAAGTCGCTCTGGATAAGAGCATCTGCAAAATGTCTGTAATGTGATTAATTAAGAAGAATTTTTATCCCACACGCCTGATTGGTCATCAAGGTTCTTTCATCCATCTTACACACACGTGGCCAGCTACATCTGGGTAATTAACACGGACACTGACCTCACAGCATTCAAATGGCCATTCTGGAGCTCTGCAGAAGGAATGGGGCACTACTCTCACAGGCATGTGTGGGGCTGATGGGAGTATAAAATGGTGTCTCATGTGTGGGGCTGATGGGAGTATAAAATGGTGTCTCATTTTTGGAGCTGAATAAAATGGTATCTCATTTGTCCTTCCAGAAAATCTAAAAAAGCGTAAGGCACACTGAGAAAATGTTTTTTCTTTCCAATCTCGTCCATCTTTGTGTTGAGTTCCTCTTCAGGGCTGGTGTGTTCGTATTCCTGCCCTGTTTTTCCTAACCCTCACCCCAACCTTTCCCTGTTTTTCCATGCCTGGTTGAAATTCTCTGCAAAGCGTGGCTGACAGCGAATCTAAAGAGTCTGTGATGGCCCGATAGAGAATTCCTTCATCCTGAGTCATTCTGATAACTCACACCAAAGCACCACCAACAAACGAGATTTGCCCCTCTCTTCCAGGTCCTACTGACAGAAGGTAGATTGTTTGTTTTGTTAGCGGTGAATGGAAATCTTCAGATAGCTTATATACTGGGCATCATTTCAAATGAAACACACTGATTCCAAAGCAAGCAATCGCAGACACGCACAGTGAAGTAGTTAACCATAATTCAAAGTTATATAATTCAGGTGCAGTCTATAAAACATTAGTGAAAAGGAAACACTGGGAGGGGGTGTCATTTCTGTTCTATGAAAAGTAGAAGACTTATATAGCACATATAAAATTGTTTTTTTAAATGTGTGACATGAAATAGAGTACAATGATTGAAAAGCCCAAACCAACATTGTGTGAGAGTCTGAGCTAGATGGGTCAGAGTGGGGTTATTGCTGGATCGCTATTGGGTCAGCATTGGGTCAGTGTCTGAGTTGGATGGGCCAGTGCTGGGTCATTGTTGGGTCAGTATTGGGTCAGTGTCTGAGCTGGATGGGTCAGCATTGGGTCAGTGTCTGAGCTGGATGGGCCAGTGCTGGGTCAGCATTGCCACTGCTGAGCTGGATGGGCAGAGGTCAGGGTCAGCATTGGCTGGCTGGATGGGCCAGTGCTGGGTCATTGCTGGGTCAGCCCCATTGGGTCAGTGTCTGGCACTTCCTGTTTGGATGGGCCATGGGAATGCTCCTGGACAGAGGAGGTCAAGCCTGGCCAAGGCAGCCCCACGGGGCACTTCCCGTTTCCATGGGAATGCTCCCTCACGGCAGCCCCATGGGGCACTTCCTGTTTCCAGTGCTCCTCATGAGTTCCCGACATGGGAACTGCTTCCAGTGCTCTGAGTGACAGCTGACGCCTCCTCCTGTGGAGGGGTTCCACTGATAATGGAGTATGGAATAAAAAGGTACTATGAAAATAAACACCAGAGAGTGACGTTGAAACATGACCTGCCCTGGGTGGCTGTGGACACACAGCTGTGTTTAAAGATTACATAAAGGCATTAATGAAGATGCCTGCTCACATTGTCCTAAAGTGCTCCATCGTTGTAGAAAAGGCATTTATGTAAATGTATCATACATTGTTGTGCTGTGCGATTATTTATCGTCTGAATCTTTGTCTAAAAAATCAGTCATAAAAAAGATGTTTTGACTCTCAGTAGGACTAACCTGGTCAAACAAAGGTAAAGTAAAACTTGAGTTGTTACACAGGATGAAGAACAACCAGACAAGGAGAGAGCCAGGCAGCAAATCAAACAGATTCCACCGTAAGTGTCTCGCTGGGGGAGGAAAAGCCAAAAGTGTAGACCAAACAGTGGAAGAGCAGTGACTGATGAAACATGTGTCGTTCTGCGACTCGTTGGCGGCTGAAATAAATCCCCATTCATCCTGTTCATTGCCATGGAGGCGTTTAGCGCACTGCATTGTCTGATCCCTGAGGATGAGAGTTTAGCTGAGATAAAAGTACCCCACATAGACCTGGCAGCACGGTCTGCTTGCTGTTTTCTATACTCAAACTTTATGTCTGTCATAAACAGAAGCTATGGGCCATGAGCCCGATGACATTCTCATTCTCTACCTGTTCTTACCTATTCAAATGTTCAGCATCTAGCTAACTCTGATAGAGAACCTGTGATCCCTATCAGACTGCTAACTCAAAAACTCTCAGAAAACACTTAACACCAAATATTTTACTGTGTACAGCATGCACAGCCGCCACTCAGTAAAATGCATGGAAGAAAGGAAAAAATATCTGATTCCAAGCTTTGAGCAGTTGTTGTAAATCTCTTCGTTATTATCTGTAATATAATGCCACATTCTGTGGTCAAAACTGCATAACAGAAATTCCCAGGGATCGGTGAAGGAGCAAACTCCTACATATTTAAATGTACTGCTTCTGACACCCCACATTTCTTTGAGATCAGAAATGTGAAATCTATAATTGCATACACCACATATTGCCCTTGGTCTGCATAAATCCTTGTCTTACATTTCATTATAACTACATATATTACTACATTACTATTACCACATATAACTACAAATATTCTTTAGAACTTTAGCCATGTCCTACACATTATATTCAAACAAATGTGAAAATTAAATTCAGATTAAATCACAAACAGCGGCTGGAAAAGATGGCGGAGCCCTGAAGAACCTGAATAAGGACAGCACAAAATCGACAGACTCGCTCAAATTCCTCTCAGAAGCAAGAAATACAACCAAAAGGTCCAGGGCACTACAGGGTGGGGCTGGCCTTTGTTTTCCTCCTAAAATCAGCAGCCAATTAAAACCCAGGAAACCGGAGGAGGTGATTGCCCTAATTACACAACAGACTGGGTAATGGGCCGTTATTTTTGTGCTGAATATATGTGCTCATGAAGGGGTATTTTGAGCACACACATTTTTTTTCCACACAGGTATAATTTAATTTCAAAGAGGAATGTATCCTGACATAATTATTCATTCTGATAAAGGAAAATGGACTTCGTAGTCAATAAGAGTTTATTATGAGGGGAAGGGAGTTTGTGTTTGAAAGGAATTCAGTTAAAATGATTTTGCCAGGAGAGTATGCGATAGCAGCAGCTAACATACTGTGATGCTGTGACAATGTATTCTATTAAAAAAATCAGTCTGGAAACGAAAGACGGAAACGTGAGATGTTTACTGTGGACTGCGTTACATTACTCTGTGCTTTATCACAAACTTTGCTGTCTCTGAAATATACTAGTGTTGCTGTATTTTTAACGCCTGAAAAACGTCTGTGTGTACACCAGGCTCTGAAGCAACGCTTGAGGAGGATGCATGTAAAGTGCCCGGCCTGCAGTGCTGGGGAAAAGTATTGACAGTGTGCTGAAAGTTATGACACACTCTTAACATTCCAGGTCTGTTACAGAGATGCTCTGTGTGAGTAAGGATATTTCCGGAATGCTGGAACGGTGGGGACATTGGGGATGGTGAGGGTGGAGGGGTGGGGGTGTGGGGGGGTGTTAATGCTTGGGTTCCTGGGAAAGGCCGGGCTATTACCGGCGTCGCAAACCTTGGGGGATCCTGAGCTGGGGTTCAGTTGCCAGGAGACAGAGGACTCGTCTGAAAGCATCCCAGCAATCTGTGGAAGATGTGTGGGCACGCCTCTGAACTTGGGCTGACCTGAGATCAGCCAGCTTCCTCTGTCCTCACACCTCCCCCCACAGGCAATGCTGACCCTTGGGCTGACCTGAGATCAGCCAGCTTCCTCTGTCCTAACACCCCCCCCAGAGGCAATGCTGACCCCCACTCACCCGCCCAATCCCCCCAAAAATGCCGATACCCCAGCCTAATACCCTGAAACACCCACCCTGCCCCCATCCCACCATCAAAAAGGTTAGTAAAAAAAAAAATGTTTAATGTGGTCTCAGACTTTTGGACCCCACTGTATACAGACCAACGGCAGCATGGGAGATATCAGAGCAGGACACACCTCACTGACCCCTCACAGGGAAGTCAGTCAGTCTATTTAGATATAGATAAATAGTGGTAAATGAAACTGGGAAACTGACCCCTTCCTCTCTGACCTAAATGCTATTGTCCCAATGTAAATCACCTTCTTAACTTTTCCATGACATGAGTTCTTCAGCCCGCCACACAGACAGCGTGTGTGCAGGATGGACAGACTGGTGGAGGAGGGACTGGGTGGGGTGGTCATACTGAGGGGGTGTTTTTTTTTTTGGTGGGGGGGGTGTCTGGTGCCAGACCCAGTGGAGTCAGTCTATCTGTGGAGATGCTCTGTAAATCTCAGAGGAGCCTGGGGAAAGGCTGACGGGGGGGGGGGGCGGCGGGGTTATGAGGCTATTAAAAGACCCGAGGCAGGTCCGTCTGCGGTCCACATGGCTCTTTGTCACATTCCCTGACCCCCACCGGAGGCCTGACAGGATCAAACCACGGCCAAAGCACAGCGGGAGGCCAGCGTTATACCCCAGCCTGAGGGGTCTGTGTGCTCCCCAGGCTCCAGCGCTGGGGTGGGGGGTAAACCCCAGCCTGAGGGGTCTGTGTGCCCCCCAGGCTCCAGCGCTGGGGTGGGGGGTAAACCCCAGCCTGAGGGGTCTGTGTGCCCCCCAGAGGAGGGGGGGTGCGGGGGACTGGCCTCACTGTCACTGTGAACGACAGCAGAGAGAGTAGGGCAGGGGGTCAGCAGCAGCAGCATATGGCATAATGCAGCTCTTTTTCTTGATGCAATTCACATTTTATGTGTGTGTGTCACTGACACAAACATGTACTCAACACACACATATAGTAACATACACACAGACACGTTCATGAACATGCACACACACAAACACGCACACAGTAGAAATCACAGTGTTCAAGAGTAGTAGAAGAGTTAGGGAGGTGGATGTGTTCCTCAGAGGTTGCAGGTTTGATTCCCAGGTGGGCGAGCACAGTTATACCCTTCAGCAAGGTGCTTCACCTATATCGCCTCAGTAACATATCCAGCTAATGTGATTAGCGTGTAAAAGATGTAAGGTGTGTGAGTCAAGCCTGAATAAGAGTCTCTGCTGAATGTGAATTGTTGCAAAGTAAATTTCATCTGAGAGACAGTACCTCCTATGGCACAGCATCCCCATCACTGTGCTGGCTCATTGAGTGTGAAAGCTGTATTCTGGTTGGGTGGCGGATTTCTTTGTGGAATTTCGGGACACAATTTAATGCAGAGCAAGGTGACCCATATAAAACAATCCTACATCCTGTTAAATGAGGTCGCCAGGGAAACATAGGAGTGAAAGTTTTGAACTGGCTCATTGCACCAGCAGGCTGTGGAGGAGAGATCCTGCCAAATTCCTTCACTTGGGCCATTCTATGGCTCTTCACCTGGTCTGGAATTACAGAACTGTACTCTTCCATTTGGTCTGGAATTACAGAACTGTACTCTTCCATTTGGTCTGGAATTACAGAACTGTACTCTTCCATTTGGTCTGGAATTACAGAACTGTACTCTTCCATTTGGTCTGGAATTACAGAACTGTACTCGCATCACTGGTGTTTCAAATTAACAAAGCAATTAACCTTTCTGCCTTAACATTGTGTTACCTAACTCATTTGATCAAACTGAGGGTTACCTAAACTTTTTATTTTACGCTAGCTAATGGTTCTTTTTTATTTTAGCTGATTAAACAAAAAATTGTCAATCAATATAATTTTTGACTAATAGTATGACTGTGAATTGCCTGTGAATAGTATGATGTTACTTTTATCTGTTAAAGTCATGACAGCATTCATAACATTTGACGATATGATACGTTATGACACCTTAAGAATAATGTATCAAGTGATATGTAATACCATGTCATTAAACTTTCACAGCTGTGATTTATTTTGCTGATAATGGTAATATGACACTGTCTTAGTATTGGCTAAGAACTGTCATGACAACTCATGACAGCCTATGTCATCTGTTGTGACATGTTTACAAAATAGTTATATCAGTCTTATGACAGAGGTTTCCAGTGTAAATATTTTTATTCCCAAATTTCTGTATTATATATCATATATATTTCACCAGGAATTCATTCACATCACAGCTAATAAACTGAATATCAGCACTGTGTAAAGGAGTGTTCCCTCAGTCATCATTATCCTGCAGTATGAGCTGCTCATGGTCCCTCAGTCATCATTACCCTGCAGTATGAGCTGCTCATGGTCCCTCAGTCATCATTACCCTGCAGTATGAGCTGCTCATGGTCCCTCAGTCATCATTATCCTGCAGTATGAGCTGCTCGTGGTCCCTCAGTCATCATTATCCTGCACTATGAGCTGCTCATGGTCCCTCAGTCATCATTACCCTGTAGTATGAGCTGCTCGTGTTCCCTCAGTCATCATTATCCTGCAGTATGAGCTGCTGCTCATTACCCTGTATGGTCCTGCTCAGTCATCATGACCCTGCAGTATGAGCTGCCCTGCAGTATGAGCTGCTCGTCTTCCCTCAGTCATCATTATCCTGCAGTATGAGCTGCTCGTGTTCCCTCAGTCATCATGACCCTGCAGTATGAGCTGCTCGTGTTCCCTCAGTCATCATTACCCTGCAGTATGAGCTGCTCGTGGTCCCTCAGTCAACATGACCCTGCAGTATGAGCTGCTCGTGTTCCCTCAGTCATCATTACTCTGCAGTATGAGCTGCTCGTGTTCCCTCAGTCATCATTATCCTGCAGTATGAGCTGCTCGTGGTCCCTCAGTCATCATTACCCTGCAGTATGAGCTGCTCGTGGTCCCTCAGTCAACATGACCCTGCAGTATGAGCTGCTCGTGGTCCCTCAGTCAACATTACCCTGCAGTATGAGCTGCTCGTGTTCCCTCAGTCAACATTATCCTGCAGTATGAGCTGCTCGTGTTCCCTCAGTCATCATGACCCTGCAGTATGAGCTGCTTGTGGTCCCTCAGTCATCACTACCCTGCAGTATGAGCTGCTCGTGTTCCCTCAGTCATCGTTACCCTGCAGTATGAGCTGCTCATGGTCCCTCAGTCATCGTTACCCTGCAGTATGAGCTGCTCGTGTTCCCTCAGTCATCGTTACCCTGCAGTATGAGCTGCTCGTGTTCCCTCAGTCAACATTACCCTGCAGTATGAGCTGCTCGTGTTCTCTCAGTCATCGTTTACAGAACTAACAAACCCAAGGTATGCAATTAACAAACCACAACTTTATGAGGGGCATTTCTCAAGGTAAGGGGGGAAAAAGGCTTACCCCCCTCCACCCCCAACCCCCCCACACCCCAAGGTAAGTTCGTCCCAGAATCCCCCTGATAAGGCAACGCACACCTGTCTTGAAATTGACTTTCCTCTCCTATAAAGGTTTTGCCATGGTCAGCAGGGGGTCTGGAATGTGTAAACTGTAAGAAAAAAAACACAGCAGGACTGATCAGACCTTCTGCTTCTGCCAAAACAGCACTGAAAAGCCCAGCTCCCCATACCCCCCACAGTGGCCCTCAGCTCCCCAGCAGAGTCCAGAGGACCCCCTGCTAAGGCTCTTTCCTCGAGTGCACTCTGGAAATTCAAACTGTGTGGGGGGGGGTGGCGGCATTCCTGCGGGGCCAGTGGCAGCTCTCCCAGAGGCCTGGAGGAACTGACACTTCCTGTTAACTCTGTGAGGTACAGTATACTGAATACTGAGTACTTATGCATACATTTAAAATATTTCAACAACATTATGGATTTATGGTAGTGGGATATTTCCCACAAGGTCGTGTTGACCTCAAGTCATGACAAACTTCATGTCTGTGAAACAGTCCACAGCCTGCCTGGAATTCATCCACCGTTCAGGTGGTCAG
Source organism: Albula goreensis (assembly GCA_022829145.1). Lineage (NCBI taxonomy): Eukaryota > Metazoa > Chordata > Actinopteri > Albuliformes > Albulidae > Albula > Albula goreensis. The sequence continues at coordinate 1,141,798 of CM040755.1, read as the reverse complement.
CAGTTTCAGGGGATGGGACCATCTGCTAAACACATACGTATTGGAAAGGTAATGCATCCTGTCAGTTGATTTCAAACACTTTCTTTCTGTCCAGTCCTGCTACACACCTACATGAAACTGAGTGACCTATAGCCCAGTTCCCTAACCACTACACCCTTATATCACACTGCCAACCATATAGCCCAGTCCCCTAACCACTACACCCTTATATCACACTGCTAACCATATAGCCCAGTCCCCTAACCACTACACCCTTATATCACACTGCCAACCATATAGCCCAGTCCCCTAACCACTACACCCTTATATCACACTGCCAACCATATAGCCCAGTTCCCTAACCACTACACCCTTATATCACACTGCCAACCATATAGCCCAGTTCCCTTACCACTACACCCTTATATCACACTGCCAACCATATAGCCCAGTCCCCTAACCACTACACCCTTATATCACACTGCCAACCATATAGCCCAGTTCCCTAACCACTACACCCTTATACCACACTGCTAACCATATAGCCCAGTTCCCTAACCACTACACCCTTATATCACACTGCCAACCATATAGCCCAGTTCCCTTACCACTACACCCTTATACCACACTGCTAACCATATAGCCCAGTTCCCTAACCACTACACCCTTATACCACATTGCCAACCATATAGCCCAGTCCCCTAACCACTACTCCCTTATATCACACTGCTAACCATATAGCCCAGTTCCCTAACCACTACACCCTTATATCACACTGCTAACCATATAGCCCAGTTCCCTTACCACTACACCCTTATACCACACTACCAACCCTATAGACACTTCATAAATTATAGGATCCAGCATCCCATCCTCAGTTCTGATAAGTATGCAGCACTTACGGTCAGTTTCCAGGCAGCTGGCATTGCCGTAATCTGGGTCACCTACAAATCCTCACTTCCATTAAATCAGGGTATTCTTACTGCATTACAATAGCGCTTTTTACTGTAGGCTTAGCCATCAGCTCTCTTTCTTGCTAATATAATGATCTATTCTGAGCCGTATGCTTACAGAGCAAATGTTTATCAAAATCTATTATTGGAACAAATGATTCCATTGGCGGCAGAGGAGGAGGGTTTTTAAATTCAACCTCAATAACACGCTGTATGAAATGAGAGAAGTTGTAACACAGTTTTGGTGCATGGGACCTCCTGAACAGCACTTTAATGGCTTTGGCACTGATTATAAAAGCAGAGCTGGAAAAATATACCTGCTTCACAAGAAGGTAAAGTAGGGGCACATTTCATAAGACCCCTAGTATAAAACTATATACAATTACAGATAAAAATGATAATTTTCTAAACGCAATCACAAATTTAAATAATAAAGTTAAGCAGGAGAACAAACTTTAGTTAAGGAAATATGTAACTAGTTAAAGAGGGGAAGTGGGTTTATGTGTTCATGTTATGTATGTGTCCATGTTTCACTCAGATGTTTTTGCACCATGCCTTTGTGCGCTGGGAGCTCTCTGTGACTCGGTGCGTGATTGCTGTCTGCTTCAAAAGACTGCCGCATTGCTGCATGCATGAGGCGTTACGGTGAGTAACGAGGCAGCGTGTCTCCCTCACTGACAGCGTGATAACCAGGGCTGTCACCAGGACAACGACAGATGCCACGGGGTCAGCCCTCTGTGGCTGGCGGCGTGGAAACGGATCCGCGGAGGATCAAACATGGCTCCACGCGTGGCCCAATAAAAGGGGGCATCTGCAGCACCATGCTGCCCAATCAAAGGGGACGTCTGCAGCACCATGCTGCCCAATCAAAGGGGACGTCTGCAGCACCATGCTGCCCAATCAAAGGGGACGTCTCCAACATCATGCTGCCCAATCGAAGGGGGCATCTGCAACGCCATGCTGCCCAATCAAAGGGGGCGTCTGCAGCACCATGCTGCCCAATCAAAGGGGGCGTCTGCAGCGCCATGCTGCCCAATCAAAGGGGGCGTCTGCAGCGCCATGCTGCCCAATCAAAGGGGGCATCTGCAGCGCCATGCTGCCCAATCAAAGGGTGCGTCTGCAGCGCCATGCTGCCCAATCAAAGGGTCATCTGCAGCGCCATGCTGCCCAATCAAAGGGGGCGTCTGCAACGCCATGCTGCCCAATCAAAGGGGTCATCTGCAGTACC
>CM040755.1:1132138-1137138 GCA_022829145.1 Albula goreensis | reverse complement strand
AAATTATAACAGAGGTATGCATATTTTCCTCTGATAAGTTCGGAGGAGAAACAGTCAGCATGTGATGTGAGATCCAGCTCCTGTTACAGACACATGTGCATGTTATGCAAGCTGTGGTGACAGAACAGGTCATGGCTCTCAGAAGCAAAGCCCTGAAGGCTGCTCTGCACTCCAGCATCCGAGCATTGTGGCACAACAGCCTTGGTGCCTGGCTGGAGATGTTTCTACAAAGCTTTTCATAATTGGCATAAATAATTCTCCATCGCACAATAAGAGCCCGGGTTGTGTGATTCTGAGACTCTGAAAGGGCTGTCAGATTTATCCGAGTTCAGCTGACCAAGCTGGGCTCACTATGGCCTATTATTGGAGGTCTATTATTGGACATTTTTCACCACAGAGCTCCAATTGATAACAAGCATGTCTCAGGGTCCATAAAAAGTAATGAAATTTACAGTGCCATTTTCTGACGTACTTTTAAAACAATTTCACATGTCATATGTCCTTGGAAATAGTAAAGATTTGACTTACCTATCCTGTCAGCTATGTTACTGATTAAAATGGATGAGTTACAGTAAAATCAGGAAGTACGTTTAACTGAAGGGGCCAATGATGTGTAGCACATTTCCCAGGGTGTAGTTCCTGCAACTGCAGCCAGGGGGGGAATGTCTGAGTGCACAGGTTATCAGGGCAGTTTTCCAGGGGGAGTTCTACTATCTTATACACACATATAACATTATTAACGTATATTAAATGGTTAAAATATGCAGAGACCATAGATGTGCCAATGCAGTTTTGCACAGATTAAAAATTGCGGGAGCCCGCTGGTGAGAGTGTGCAGGAATCACTCAGCTCATGTGAGTTCAGAGATCCCCGTGGATCCCCTGGCCTCTGGCCACACTGACCCACTACCCCACTTTGCGCAGAAGGCAGCGAGAGGCTAATTATGGTCATAAAAGTGCCATTACGGCATGAAAGAGCGGATAGCGGCTCATGGCGGTAAACGCACAGAGGTCAGCGGCTGAAAATGCACATGGAGGTTTCTCTGACCATAGTGATAGCGGTCAGTCACCCAACGGCCCACAGCTCTCCCCCACTGACCCACTTCAGGGACAGCGACGGCTGTTATATCCTTACAAAATGGCCACCCTCCCACAGGGTGACCCAGAATCAGGAGGAATTGAGCTCAGAGGTTACGGTGTAGTATAATAGCACTTAATCAATGATCACTTTCACTCTGCACTGAAAATGTGTGCCACCCTGTGGTGTCTGAAATGTGTGGCACCCTGTGGTGCCTGCTCGGGGGCCTTCATTATTCCCACTTCTGCTGTGTGCCATGGCAGATCTATAGATGGCTTGGATGCTAAATATCAGCTAAGTACTTTTAATAATTCTTTCCTCATTTATTTCATTTCTCTTTATGGCTGTTATTTAAGGGTTTAATTTTTAGTCACAGTATTGGTCAGCACATACAGAACTGTGTAATAATAATAATAATAATAATAATAATAATAATATCTCTCCTTATATCCTTACTTCAGTTGTTATAATTATTTATTACCATTGTGGTTTCCAATGTTGTTTTGGACAAAAGCATATGCAGGTAAGGGATAAAACAGAGCTGAAACCTATTCCTAAGAACAGTCATACCATTTCCTTTAATGACACATTAGCTTCTGCTGGAGTCACACAGTACTGACACACTGACATACAGCGCTGAGGTCAGAAATACAGTCAATAGGTTGTATTGCTGTGTTTTGGCCTACTTTCTGAGGCTGGGCTGAGGGCTATGTTGAGAAAATGAGAACACGTTTGCTGCAATCACACAACGGGAATGACCAAATCACTTAACTTACCTAATGAAGGTTCTTTTTAGTTATTTTAAATACATTTAAACACTCGTAAGCATATTTTTCAATGAGTATTTTCAGAGCCCTTGCTGGCAGTAATGTAAAAAGGGAAACCATAGCTCCACACTGTGACAGTGGTAGCCAAGGTTACACAAACATGGGATGCGCCAAACCTGCAGTAAAATTCTTTGCCCTCATTTAACTATGAGCAAACTTTACAGCGTAATTTAGTCAGTGTGCCGAATCTCACGACTGCATCGTCTCACGCCCAAACAAACACACCTGTCTGCGTTTGTGATCTGTTACAGATCTTTGTGATCTGTAACCAGAGTTTGCTGGATTAACTCTCATGTATTTGATGTTAGTGCATTGTACAGGCCATTTCACTCCAGGGTAAGAGATTTTCAGACTAAACTTTACAAAGCTGGTGAAAAACCATTTGAATATGGCCAGCATTGGGATTATCGCTGTGATTAGTCATTAATGTGGACGTGCACGCTGGAGTCAGACCGTGTTTTCAGATATGATCACGTGTCCTGCAGGAACACAGCCTGCTGCGTGACAAAGAGGCACTAAGTTCTGCATGCGATGACTGGAAGCAGTCAGCTCACAAGAGTGTGCAGCGCATGCAGCCACCTGAGGTGATGAAGCACGAGACTCGTGGATAACAGCAAACTGCAATAAGTTTCACACAGGTCATAAACAGCTCTGACCATTTATAGTGTTTCCTCATTACATCCAGCTTCAGCCCATCTATATGTTACTCATTAATAACAACTTAACAACTTAACTATAACAACAACCTGCTCTGTGTTGCAGATGTGTGCACAGTATGTTATTAACACACACTACAACATGCAGTACATACATTTTTATACACAGTTATGTACAGTTTGTAAAGATATAACATAAAAGACGCCTCATTAACCCAGCTGGCGGTATTGATTTTGGCGGTTTCTCCTCGGGTGCGAGGCATGCACTTGCTTCAGCGCTGATGGTAATGTGAAGCCACTCCCACTTCCCCCCCCATGGGCCACTGCTTCCGGGCACAGACTTCACCCCTCCACTCAACTGACCGCTAAACTTACCTCACACACTTCCAACTGCTTTGGCCCTCAGTGTTGCAAACATTAATTATGAGAGGACGCACAATAAAGGCTGTCCTGAGATGGTACACATCATTTGTGAAATGTTGTTCGGAACACACGGAGGAGATGCGGACACACTGACGCCTCTCAGGCCGACCAGACGCTGCTGACAGAGCAGGACAGGCGCGGTTTCAGACTGCGAGAAGCCCTCATTAGAGCACAGCACGGCTGTAGCACACTCACACAAGAGCAAAAAGATACAGGCGAACACTACACTGCCGCCGAAATGACAGCACATGTATAAGTTATCACGCAGGACAGGAGAAAGTGAATACAGCTGTGTGTTTATTAATTATAAGCCATTTCCTCTGGAGTTCCCAAGACCGCATACAAACGAACAGGGACGACCCCGTCACCCCACGCAGAGAGATGGGGTTCGGGGGATTATGTGTTACACATACGATGGAACCGGCCTTCCGTATGTTCCGTTACATTTCCTCCGTTAGTGAGTAAATTCGCTTCCACGACCCTGGCAGTAAGAGGTGATTTCAAACCCAGACTAAGAAGTGCAGCTACCGATAAATCCCATCGTCATAGGGGCAGCCTGTGAAACCCAACGATTCGCACAAAAGTGCCTTTCTTTAGCATGTTTTCATCTGAAACAGGTCCTCTCACAGGGCTTTAGAGATTGTGTTAGCTTACACGTGTCTGGCCTGCTCGGCCTACTTTACGTTCAAAGCACGTTGCTATAGTACCTAACAGGACTGTTAGTCAAAACACCGTTAGTATCTCCTGCTGTCTCACCGCTCAGCTATGATAACAAAAACAGTGTGAGACCACAACACAGCTCTGTGCTGACCCTAAGACATGTTAAGCTATGGTAAGGGCACAAACAGAGAGAGCAGAGCTTTGAGTAAGAGGCTCCACAAACCTGAGACACGAGAGCAAGGGTGCTCAGACACAAGCGCCATCGCAGAGGTCAGATATCAGGGATGGCCTCCAGACCCTCAGAGCCAGAGCTTATGGCACCTTGTTTAGACATAATCAGTTGTTTTATGAAAAAAAGGAAACAGTATTTGGGAGGAGTGCAAGAGTAAATGGTACAATACTGACATCTAGTGGATATGGTTGGGTAGCGCAGGCTAAAGTCTGAGGGGATACTGAGGAGTTGGTGGGGATGGTGGGGGTTGGGGGGTGAATGAGTGAGGGCTGGCTGCCCTTTGCCATGCAAATAGCATCTAAATCTTTATAGTTTTAGAATCTTTTTTTAGGTGCTGAGTGGCACAATCACAGGGGCAGAGTGGCAGAGTGGCACAGTCACAGGGGCAGAGTGGCAGAGTGGCACACAGGGGCAGAGGGGCAGAGTGGCACAGTCACAGGGGCAGCGGGGCAGAGTGGCACAGTCACAGGGGCAGAGTGGCAGAGTGGCACAGTCACAGGGGCAGAGTGGCAGAGTGGCACAATCACAGGGGCAGAGTGGCAGAGTGGCACAGTCACAGGGGCAGAGTGGCAGAGTGGCACAATCACAGGGGCAGAGTGGCAGAGTGGCACAGTCACAGGGGCAGAGGGGCAGAGTGGCACAATCACAGGGGCAGAGTGGCACAGTCACAGGGGCAGAGGGGCAGAGGGGCAGAGTGGCACAGTCACAGGGGCAGAGTGGCACAGTCACAGGGGCAGAGGGGCAGAGTGGCACAGTCACAGGGGCAGAGGGGCAGAGTGGCACAGTCACAGGGGCAGAGTGGCACAGTCAGAAAGCACAGAGTAAAGCCTGTTGGACCCCCTCCACCCCCATCTCTTGTTTATTTCCAGAAATACTTTCATTTAGAACATAAGAACATATTATGACGAGGACAGGCCATTCGGCCCAACAAAGCTCTCCATTACATTATTTACACGAGGGGTGAGAAACTCCATGTTCAGAAAGCAACACCGCGTGTAAAGCAGCTCATTTCCTGATACCTCCCCAGGCTTTTGCTCGCTAGAACCTGCTTTCTGAATCTGGAGTTTCCCACCTCTGAAGTATCTGTTCTTGGGGCTAATATAATAAAACGTTTGTGTCAACACA